>PUHP01000944.1:0-17300 GCA_006783085.1 Colletotrichum shisoi | reverse complement strand
CTTTGAATAGTATACTCTCTATAGGCCCTATTAAAGAGGATATTAGAGAGCTTAAGGAAGCTGGTAAGGCGTCCCTGTTGAGATGAGGTTATATACTTAACTAGCTCTTCCTCCTGCTGCTGACTGAGGGCTGGAGGGCGCCTAGATTGAGGCTGGGTAATAGCAGCTGAAGATCTAAGGGCCTGTTTGACTTGGAAAATAGTGAAGCTAGTTAGCCTAGAGATCTCCTGTCTGTTGAGATGGGCGTCGAAAAAGAGGGTTTAAATCCGAACACGGTCAGGATTAGTTAATTGCTTTGTATGGCAATTAACTGGCCTGCCAAAGGAGCTTCTGTTGGATAAGTCTATAGTGATGGTGTTGATGAAGGAGGGAAGTTAACTAATAGGCCAGTAGGTCAGCAGAAGTACCATGAGTAGGGGGGTGCAGGAAGGGGTGGGTAGAAAATACCTGGCAGGGATCTTTTACTTTCGCCTGGTACCATCGTAGACTCGACTGAAAGGTCTGGTTTTCGTCCATTAGGCTGGCCCCGTCCGGTGGTTCGTTTCACCCGTCCGGTGCCCCGGTCTCGTTCTGCGGCATGTTGTCCGGCACACCGTGAAGCTTGATCGGGTTTGCGATGAGTTGGCGACGATCGTTGTGGCACCCGGCCGGCCTGCGGGGCCTGCGTGGAAAAGCACCATACGCGCGCGCGCGCGCGTGTGTGCCCAACGTGGTGCCATTGTCCAATGACTTTAAAAGGGTGCCCCGTCTCAGGGCGAACATGGACGGCGATGGCTTGAAGGCGGCTTCGGCCAGCTCGTCGCCGGCCCTGGCTGCGGTACTGTGACGTAGCATCGCGGGGCGGGCAGTCGGATACCATCGCAGCTCAGCATCGACGAGGCGGGTCCGGCCTTCGGGCCTGCTGGAGGGCTCACTACTTCACGTGGCCGCAATTTGCGAGGCTTTCTAGTCACAGTTGAATCTTGGACATGACATTGCCCCCCACATCGCATCCATCTCGGTGCGCCGCATAGTAATCGGTTACCCCATCTCCCAATCAGCGTTGCGATGGCTTCCGAGTTGAGCCTGCAATTGATGTTGTGTGTCCACACCAGAGCTGCAGAACACGGCACGGTTTGGATATTCTGGGAGGAGAGCGGAGGCTCCTGGGAAGCGAGAAGAGAGATGGAAATACTGCAAGAGGAAGGGGGAGGGGTTCCCCAACCCTTGTCAAGGCGACTGGGACGCACAAGAGACGCAGAACGGCTAATAGCAGGGACCTAGAGGTTGTGTGTGGATAGGTAGACGCATCTTGGAATTTTCAATGAACAGACTGACTGACTGCCAGAGCAACCAGCAGAGAAAGTGGGCTCATTCTTTTTTTCCTTCTTTGGTTTCTCTCACTCTCAACCCCTCTTTCTCTCTCCTCCCCTTCTCTTTACCGACGACCATCGACGTTCCCGAAGCGAACATCCTCTTCCGCCGCCCCCGTCTCTCTCCCAAGGTGACATTGAGCTCGTGCTGTCTCCGTCTTTCCCGTCACCAACGCCGACACCGACACCAACACCGTTACCCTCACCTACCGTCGCCGTCGCCGCCGGTCCCGTTACTTGACGCCCGCCTATCAATACCCCCAAGCTTCGGCATCGCTGTTTTGGCTTGACAAGGGGCTGCTCCAGGACTTGGACTGAAACCGCCCGCAACCCCAGGCTTTCCTGTCGCTTCTCCAGCAGCTCTAGTCTTGGGTGGCATCTCGCACCAACCACCTCGGCAGGAGCAGTTCTTCCACGGGGCCTTCAACGCCCGTGGCCGGTTGCTAGGTTGTGAAGCTAGTCACTTGCCCTGCCTTGCTGGACTCCCTGGCTTGCTCGACAGGTGCGCTTGTCAACGGCACAGACGGACTCGGAGTGTAACTGCGTGAGATTTGGGTGTGTGAGTAAGAGTAGGAGTGAGAGTGAGAGAAAGATTGAGAGTGAGAGTGGCTGAGTGAGTGAGAGTGACTGGTCGAGTGAGCAAAAGAAACTGAGGCTAGGCCGGACTAAACGGAGAGAGAGAGAGAGAGAGAGAGCGAGAGAGAGAGAGAGAAAGTCTGGACATCCGGTTGCGGCATTGACGCCGGCACTGACACCGACCCCGACTGGCATTGTGTGTGGTATTGGCATTCATTCATCTGGCATTGGCATTGGCACTAACTAGCACGGGACGGCGAGACGACTCACGTTCCCTTTTCTGGCGCCTTTTAGGGTCTGTGTCGTCTCTTCTCTCTGTCTGTTGCTGCTGCTTGCCAGTCTAGTTGCTACTGCTGCTGCTGCTGCTGCTGCTACTCCTCGCTGGTGTCACTTTCACTGTTGCTACCCGCCTCACATCCACCTCATCTTTACCTACAAACCTTTACATTCACCAATAACCTCTCTCCGACTGCTTGGCGTTAGCATCATCCATTCTGCCGACCCCCGATCCTCTTTCTTCCTCGGACTCTTCTCACTCCCTTCCCTCCGTCTTGATTTCATTTTGCTTTATTTTGTTTCCCCCCCTTTTTTTGTAGTTTCTGTTCAACACCAGCAGCAGAAGCGAAGGGGAAGAAAAAAAACCACGCCAAGGAGAGGACTTAGCCTTGCTTTTCCCCCCTTCGTCTCTTTTCCAGCCCACCACCACCACCACACCCACCAGCCGAAAAACTCTCGCACCTTCATTTCCTCGTGGCAAACCTTGCCAACTGGGACTTGATCCAATCTATCACCTTCACCTCTGACTCCCCTCATAATCTTGCCTTTCCTCTCCCCCCGCCAGAGGCATCGCATCTTGTGGGCGGTTTTCGCATTTGTACCTCATTACCGACCTACCAACTCTAGCCGGAACAGCTACCGTCGTCCAGCACAGCACCGCGCACCAGCACCTCCAACCACCACCGCTCATTCGTTCTTCCCCCAACTCCCGACGACACACCATCCGTCCCACCCGCGCAGACCCGGCCACCCCCCATCGATACCTACGATCGATACCTGCCCGCCAGAACGGCCTTCACTCCTCGACTCGACCCCGCCAAATCCGATCCTGCATTGTCGAATCCGCCTTGTGCCCGCACTCCCTGTTCCCTTTCGACGACAATTATTCGAGTCGACTGCTATCCTCCTTTCCAATTATGCTACAGACGCATGGGGGTCCTCACAACAATGGTACGTCCCCCCCCCCGTGTCCCCGAGCCAACTTCGACCTCTCTCTCTGACCCTGATTTCTCCCATCTTTCACAGCCACCGACACACATCATGACGAGCCTCGAGGAAGGAGCCGGACCCCGACCACCCAGCTGCAGCTTCCCAAGAACCGAAGCACCGGGAACCTCGCCGTCATAACCGACAACAACTCAGGCCGAGGTCGAATGCGCTTCTCCTTCGATGCCGGCTCGGTCACGGAGGCTGGCGATGCGATGCCAAGGTTGGTTCTTCACCCTTGGATCTGTTCCCCCATGTGCTTTCTACCCCTCCGGCAAAGCTGCCGGGCGGTCTTGGTTTTGGCCCACCGGGGCCGTCGTCTCGGTGACGACAACACAAGGCTGTGTCAAGAATAGAGACGCGCGATGTCCACGTGGGCGCATCGTGGGGCAAAAAATTCAAAGAACAATTTCCAGTGGCATGTTCGATGGCAAGACGAGCGGGGCTGTGCACCTTTGAAAGAGACGGCGACAGACACATGGATGATTGTTTTTCGTCGTTTTTTTTTTGGCTGGGCACCAAGCCAGACGCGCATGTCACGGGTGCGAGTGCATCCCCGAGACAGTCACTCGGTGGCGGTTGGGCTATCACATGGCAACCTAAAGTCATCCGAGCCATTGTCGCTGACAATTCTTTTGTAGCCACAGATCCTCCATCGTAACCGACCACGACCATGGCCTTGGTCTGTCCGGATTGCGTCGAATTCGACAACAGCCCTCGTCGCGAGCCCCTTCGAACCCCGCATCTAGAAGCTCCTCAATCGGCTTGTCGAGGTCAACGTCTATGACAACACTGCTCGCGAACACTTCCGGCATGCCCTTCAGCACGCACCCCTCATCGCCCAACTTTTCTGAGGACCTCTCCCGCTTCCCTTCCGAGTCGTTACACTCCTTCTCCTTCGCGCACCAGTCCGAAGAATACATACACAACCGACAGAATGTCCTCAAGCGATCCATAGAGTTTATGAAGGACAGGATGGGATGGTCCGTCTCGCCCTCCAACGTCGGACTTGCGAGTGCTCAGGCGCGCGCGTCGGGCGATGTCGAGACCCAGAACATGTTGGACCTGTTGGCTAGGGCGCAGCTCGTCGGAGCCGGCAACCTCCCATCCCTGGACCAGTCCCTTCTCGGACCTATGACCGGGCCCCCGCAAGTATCGGGCGAGAACCTGTTCGAAGCAGACTTCGTTCCGAGAACCTCGAGCCCCGAACCTCTGCAGTCGCCCAGCACCTCCCCTACCGCGACCCATTTCAAGACGCCCTTCCCCCGAGAAGACACCGCAAGGAAGCCGGACCAGCATGAGACGCCAAAGCCTCCCGTGGACGATACCGAGTCGGAAAGTTCGAGCCGAACGCCCACAAACGAGAGCGGAACGACGGCCAAGACGTCTCCGCCGCCATCCCGGCGACTCAGCCTGAAGCGGACACTGACGGACACCCTCCCGGTCTCGGTCCATCAACAGCTCATGGACACCATGGCGCAGCCGTACTTGGCGAACCAGGAAATGGCCGCATCATCCACAACCGCACATCCCCTATCTCCAGGGAACATGCCAAGCGCGCTTGGCCCAGCCGTGCACGGCCATTCGACGAGATGGGTTCCCGCAGCCCAGGCCATCTTCACGACGGAGTCCAAGCCGCCGTGGACCATCATTGCAGCCAATGATCTTGCCTGCTTGGTCTTCGGCGTCACCAAGGCAGAGGTCCGGAAGATGGGCATTTTGGAAGTGGTTCAAGAAGAGCGGAGGGCCTGGCTGGAAAAGAAACTGTTGCAGATGGACCCCGAGGATACCATCAAGGAGGCGGAAGACATTCCACAGACGACGGTACCTCCACCGACCCCTCCCACCTCTTCGCTTCTGGGCGGGCGAGGGGGCATCACCGCCCAATTGCTGAGCAAGCCTAACTCGCGATCGCAGCCACCGAAAGCCGTTGCACGGAAAGCTCAAACCGTACACAGCGGGGACCCGAACCCTCCCAAACTTAGGGGAAACTCTCGGCACCAGAGCAGTCGATCCAGAGGGGTTCTCTTGTGCGGTGACGTGGTTCCAATTCAGAAGCGAAATGGTGCCACCGGCTCCGCAAGTCTGTGGGTGAAGGAGAAGCGGGTTGGTCTCATCTGGGTCCTCGAGGAAATCCACGAAGACGTGGCGCAAATCGAGCTCGACGACGAAGGCATCATCCAAAAGATCTCTGGTGCCACGGCGCCGATTTGGGGCTTCGAGTCACTGAAGCCCGGAGTCGACGTCGGTAAGCTGATACCACGCATTCCTCGGCAAGGCATCGACCCTCGCACCGGCGAGGTCGATTTTGCGCAGATTGCCAGACGCAGGTATTTCACATGCCCGAACCCGGCCCAGATTAACATCCCTTGCACTGTCGAGCAAGTTCGGGGCAAGACAGAGCTGCGCGTCTCAAGCTTCCCGCACATTGCAGGGATCATTGTTGTGGATCCCGAGACTCTCAAGATCCAGAGCTCAAATTCGGTATTTTGCGGTGCCCTGTTCGGCTACGAAAAACCCGACGGTATGGGCATCGATTCGTTGGTCCCCGACTTTGAGAAAATCCTCCACATCTTGACAAGGGAGGACGGCGTGCAACTGCAAGATGGAATAGTGGTGCCGGAACACAGTTTCCGCCGGGCGTCGGCGATTCTGGGTCTTCGGGAGAACCGGCCAGATGCTGCAGCCAGTTTCTTGCGACCAGACGGATTGCCGGGCAAGCACAGGGATGGTTCGGAGCTCAAGATTGACGTCCAGATGCGCGTGGTCAGGAGCGCAAAGCAGTCCACGATCATCCAGGAGACCGTCGTCGAGGATGAGGATGAGGACAAGGGCGGCAACAACCACGACGACTCATTTTCGATCCTTCACTCAGAAGTAGTCTTCGCCCTTTGGATTACCTACTCCAGGCACATGCACGCCGCCAGGTCCGGTCTCGGTGTGACGTCGGCGTCCGCCTCTGGAACGACAACTCCCTTGCATCAGCCGTCGCCTGGGCAGACGCCCGCACACACGCCACTCGAGATTAGTTCGGATTCCGATGAACCCAAGCCCCGAGCGTCGTCGTCGTCGACCGCGTCGGCCATCACCAAACAACTCAAAGAAGTCGCCATGACGGCCGCCGCGAAGCTGACAGGTGGACCGCGGTCCGAGAAGAAGCAAGAGAAGCCCTCGGTGCCACAGGTCGTCGAGCCGGCCCAGCAGAAGAAGTTAATCGAGGATTTCCAGATCATCGAGGACATGGGCCAGGGTGCCTACGGCCAAGTCAAATTAGCCAAGTACAAGACGACGCACAAGAAGGTGGTTTTGAAGTACGTGACGAAACGGCGCATCCTCGTCGACACGTGGACGAGAGATCGCAAGCTAGGCACTGTTCCTCTGGAGATCCACGTCCTCGACTATCTGCGACGCCCCAACCTGCGCCATCCGAACATTGTCGAGATGGAGTCCTTTTTCGAGGATGACGTGAATTACTACATCGAAATGGTCCCACACGGGCTGCCGGGCATGGATCTGTTTGATTACATCGAGCTCCGGAGCAACATGGAGGAGGCCGAGTGCCGGAGCATGTTCGTCCAGGTCGCCAAAGCCATTGGTCACCTGCACACGAAGGCGCTGGTGGTCCACAGAGATATCAAGGACGAGAACGTGATCCTCGACGGCGAGGGCCACATTAAGTTGATCGATTTCGGCAGTGCAGCATACATCAAGAACGGCCCCTTTGACGTCTTCGTGGGTACCATTGGTAGGTGAAACGTTGTTTGCTGATAATTGAGGCCAGGGAAGCTAACTGCGGTACAGATTACGCTGCGCCCGAAGTGCTCGCAGGCAAGCCATATGGAGGCAAGGAGCAAGATGTTTGGGCGCTTGGAATTCTGCTCTACACCATCATATACAAGGAGAACCCGTTCTACAGCATTGACGAGATCATGGACCGAGACCTGCGCGTCCCGTGGACGATGAGCGAAGAGAGCATCGATCTGATACGGTGCATGCTCAACCGGGACGTTGCTGCACGATACGACATCAAGCAAGTCCTCGAGCACCCCTGGTGCCAGGAGGTCGACGAAGAGGATTGAAGGAGGGACAGCAACAACAACATGATGACGAAGGGAGGAAGGAACAAGAGGGATGGGAAAGGGGGGAGGGCTGATGGTGGGCCTATTTGGGGCCACGGAGCAAATTTGGTCAAGATACCCTAAAGCGCAATCTTGAACAGCACGGCTTCTCGTTCTTTAGTTCGAGGCGGAGCCGGACGTGCTTAGAGAGAGAGCCATTTGACGCTACAAGACATGACGCTACAAGACGTTTTATTTTCCTCGTTCTTCCCTATTCGTCCCATGTGATTAACTCTGAAGTGCTTGGGATCAGGAGGGGGGTGTAGGACGGTTCCGGCTCTGACTTGGGATTATGGGTACCGGATGAGATGCCGCCACCCCAAGATGCTACGCACAAGGGGTGAGACTCTGGCTGCTACCTCTTTTTTTCTGTGGAGTTTTTACAAAGTAAGAACGTCGTATTTCTCCTGCCTTCCGGCTTCTCGTCAGACTCCGACTCCCAAGCTTTCGACCTCCCGTAGAATGTCATCGAAAGGTTTCTCGTCGTAATCGCAGGCTTTTGAATCAGACGAAACGAAAAAGACGTCAGCCGCGACAGGGTGGTGATGCACCTCTCTGGGATCTCTTGATAAATGCGCGAGTCCCTCTTCGCCGAATGCTTCAAGCTCTCCTCCGGGCTTGTGGGCGACGTGATAGCTCCGGCTGCGCCACCGACGACAGCCGTTTTCCCGTTCCTTCTTCGGCGCATCCATGAGTGTGTTGATCCAGCGGGTGGACAGTGTTGTCTCGGACGAGGAGGCAGACGAAGAAG
Source organism: Colletotrichum shisoi (assembly GCA_006783085.1). Lineage (NCBI taxonomy): Eukaryota > Fungi > Ascomycota > Sordariomycetes > Glomerellales > Glomerellaceae > Colletotrichum > Colletotrichum shisoi. The sequence continues at coordinate 9,240 of PUHP01000944.1, read as the reverse complement.
ACGAGGAGGGTGGTGAGAATGACGCGATGGCTGTCGATAGGGGTATTTGACCCTGACGAAGAGTAGACAGTCGGTTCGCTATAGAGCGCATGGTATCTATCCCGCAGGCATCGTTGTAGACGATGAGATAGATGGAGAGGCAAACGAGTCAGGCGAGGAATAGGCTCTCTATCTACGACGAGGAGAGATGGCATTTGCTTGGAGGCAGAGCAAACTGGCTATTCATTCCAGAGAGCATTCTTACCTATCAGAGAGGGGGTTGACTGACGTATCTTGGAACTGCAATTGGGGTTTCGTTACACCAGAGGATCGATAGATATATCTGGACGTTCGATCGGACCTCGGACTTCTCACATTTGGAGGCTGTCTAGAAACCAGGCATTGCTAGTAATCGTCCCAAAGGCCTGCCATCCAATATTTCCGTTAACCGTTTGAAGTAATAATTTCATATTTGCAGTGTTGTGAAGGGAGCTGGATTCATCAATATGCCAAACTACATCTTGTTCAGGAACTTCCTCCCTTTCCTCTGTGGAAGGCTTATCTCCTTCCGAGGAGAAGAAGAGGCCCCTTCTTTCTTCTTGCTGCAAATCTCCATTGAAACAGCCCTAATTGAAAAACGGGAACGCAGCCCCAGAACCCAGGATGGATGGCCATTTGACGCATCCCAGCAAGCAAGCAAAATAAAAACTTCTGAAGATGCGCGAGATGAGGTCTCAATATCAACAACAGCAAGAAGAAGCAAAAAAAAGATTATCGCTGTTCCGAAACCGAGAATCGAACTCGGGGCTATGCCTAACCTCTCATTAAGATGAGAGGGCATCATGTTGGCCACTACACCATATCGGATGTTGTTGAAAGATATCGGGATTCAATTTCGTCATAAACTAAGATCGTGCGGGGCTTGGACACCACGCTCGCTTAAGAGATGGGGCTTTTCCATACAATCATCTCATTTAACGACAGAGCGATGCAGGGGCACCAAAATACCACGATCCGGACTCCAGGCTGCCCTCCCTCCTCGCTTGCTGTCTAGTCTTTTTCCGTCCAAAAAGGCTACTTTAAGTTGCAAATGACATGAGATTGCGATTTCCAATTCGCCATGTCCCGTCCAAATCAGCCTTATTCATTAATCCACCCATGCTCTTCTTGAGTGTCCTACTCTAGACAACAAGCGGACCTACTCACGTAGTATGGGCAGCGCACACAACTAGAAGTACTTCACAATGGAGACGACAAAACAAAGGGCTTGACGGCGAGTTAGCCGAGCTATAGCAGAGCGCTACAGGATTCCGCCGGTACGCTCTAAAGACACAACAGGACCCAGAACCGCATCCTAGCACAATACCGCGCCTACATGAGGGGGCCAAGTACAAGAATGCGTTGCCTGCAGAAGCAACCGACGCCGATGTCGACGCCATCGGCTTCTCGGAACCGGTCAACAACATCTGGCAGCCAATGACCAAGGAGATGCGCCAGTTTGTCATTCTCGTAGCCAAGCATACCCCGGTACGAAACAAGAAGCATCGTTATGTTTCTTACCCTACTCTAATCAACGTGGCGGAGAGGTTGGTCTTCTGGTCCAGAGAGAAGTTCAAGTACCGCACAGGTAGCCTTGGCACATTAGACTTAAGAAATTCATAGCCTTAACGCGTTTGCTAAAGACTTCACAGTCCCTGGGCATCTCATCCACAACGGCCTCGGGGAGTTCGTCTAATTTATAGCAAAAAAGCCCGACCTTTTGTCTGGAAGAACACAGAAGAAGCCCATCCTGTCGTACGACGAGATCATCCAGATGATCGACGCTGTCTCAGGGTTGCGCTTAGTGTAGGTCCCACCTGTTAGGGATGTCCGTATAGAGGGATGGATTAACAGATGAGCAATAAGATGAAACATTGGATAGAGAGAGAGAGAGAGACAGAGAGCCTAAGCTAGGTATATAGTACCCTACAACCAAAGAAAAGATTCCCGCGTTTGTTTCATGGCGTCTCGAAGATCCTCTAGGTTCTCTCCTGGCTTTTCCAGACTGTGGCTGATGGTGTGCGGATCCATCGAGACGCCGAGGCTGCCCTTGTTGTTGCTCCTGAACCGGGCGCCTGTCTGCTCGGGTGTCTCCTGCTGAACTGTCTGGGTGCTCATCTTGGCGTTCTTGTACCGGACGATCATGTATGGCTGCTGAATGACATATTCTCCGACGTCAAACGGCTTGCCGATGGGAGTGTAGGCGAAGTTTGATCGATCCATGGTGAAGACTAGTGATGTCTCTCTTGGATGACGGTAGAAGGTAAGGTTGAGAGGGTGCTGCTGTAGCTATTCAGGATTGCTATTTTGAACTGTAAGCGAAATACTTCTTCAAACAAGGTAAGTGAATAAGTATTTGATTTTGAAACTTACGATAGTTGCTCTCTTCTACCTTCGTGGTCTTAACCATAAACTATGCCGACTAGTGATCGGACGATGTTATTTTTTTGACTCGTTTGGCACCTTACGAGAAATCAAAGTGCTTGGGCTCCAGGGGGAGTATGGTCGCGATGCTGAAACTTGAGGAATTGACGGAAGGGCACCACCAGGGGTAAACCGCAGTTCACTCTTTCTATGAAACAAAGGCAACTTTTGGGCGCCTGTAGCAATTGTTGACGAGGTTTGTAGTAGGAAGAGATTTCGGAAGTCTTCATCACAAGGTGTAAGTAAGTAAGGATCAAATATCTCCGCGAAGGACATCTCATCCGAAAAACTCTGGTCGTTCGCTAATTTCAAAAAGAAAGGCACCAGAGACCGCTAACTGTCTGTTACTTCTCCAAGAGAATATCGGCTAGTTTCGTTTTTCCGTTGCACTCGTAAATATTTATTTTTCATAGCACCTCTTCCTACTTACCTACCTCTTCCCACACCTAACGTTCCTCACAATTCACCCAGGAACCCGTCGTATCTCATCCAATTCATGATCAACGTCAAAAATTGTTCATCTTCTTCATATAATCCCTCTTCAGAATTGTACCTTCTACTTTTGGGCCACGGCAAGTAGAAGCTTCCAAACTCGTCTCATCCATCGCGCACACACCTCTCAAACAGCTCTTCCATTTCTTTTACTCAACCATTTCCTCTCCTCACTTTTCTCGGCCACCTCACTCCACGCTTCTCTCGTCAACCTATTTCATTGACTCCAGTCGCCCGGCACGGCCGTCATGCACCTGCCTCTCACAGACCTCACGCTAACTTTCTGAGCTACTTTATCCAGATACCGTTTTCTCAACCACCTCATCTTCGCTTCCCTCACTCGTCTGAGTCGCCCAGCTCGAATCCACACTCACACTCATCTAAGGATTACATTTTCACCTCCTCCTCTCGCCTGCACATACAGAGAGTAGTTCCATATCACGGCCGAGAAGATGCCTTCGTCGAAGAAAGGAACGGCCAGCAAGAAGAAAGTGTCCTCGAGCAAGACCAAGAAGGCGCATCCGTTGGATAACGCGGAACCTTCGGTCGACGGCCATCTCGCCATTCTGAGCGACCCTTTTGAAAAGGTCGTAGTAACAGAGCCGTATGCTTCAACGATGGACGAGATACCTGCCGCAATGAAGAACGAAATCAAGGAGAAGAGGAGAAATCTTACAAAGGCGTTCATCACTTTTATCACTCGTTCGGAAGAAGAGGTCAAGCCCGAGATGTCAGAGGAGGAGGCCAAACTTCGCCGAGAGGCGTCATATATCATCTACAAGAATGGGTGGCTCACCAACTTGGATGAGGAGCCAGAGTCACTCGAACTGCCCCCGATGCCCGACTGGGAGGAGGCTCAGGCCAAACTGCACGAGTTCAGAAAGAAGCTACTCCACGACCTCGGAGATGCCTTGGCCTCCGGAACAGTGTTGGCACCAAGTGCATGGAAGGAAGGGTTGGATGAGAGAAAACTCAGCAGCAGACATGAGTTCCGCGCGCAGTGGGAGGCGCTTCACACAGACGCCATCGATGACATCGACAACGAAGACCTCGAATTGCGACAAGAAGCTCGTATAAGGGCCGTCAGCCGGGAAGCCATCGATCGAGGCGAGAGCCCCGAGCTGAGAGAAGAGAAACGAGAGACGAGAATCGAGGCGAAACGAAAGACAAAAGACGAGAATTGAGACGAGAGACGAGAATCGAGACGAGTTGCATTAAATGGATTGGTTCCACTTGATAGACATTACAGCGTACCGCGGTTCCTCGCCAGATACGTTACCCTTGGCGTAAGTACAATATATCTGAGAGTTGTCCTGCTTGATACTAATCATCTCGCATAGAATTTATCCGTCTCAATCAGGGAAAACTTGGACACCCTGAAAATACTATCGTGCCGGGTCTTGTGATCGAGCTCATGGCAGAAAAAGACTGTCGAGCTTATGAGAGATTCCATACGCGGTCCCTAAAGAGGCGTCATCCTGGGCGACGGGATGGGCCTAGGAAAGACTTTAACCGTCATCACGCTCATCATGCACCTGCACCTGAAGAAATCCCAAGGACCAGTTTTCATCGTCGCCCCCAAGGGCCTGCACTTAACATGGTTGGCCGAGTGCCAATACCATTTTGCAGAGGTGAGTTGACTATGTGTGTTCCTTTTACAAATCTAACAACATCGTAGGGTAGCCAGCTAAAAGTTCTTATGCAGGACAATCCGGAACTCACCACCAGCGACCTCTTACGAGTGGATTACGACATCGCAATCACGAGCTACCACTTTCTCATGCATCGCCTTAAAGAGCTGGACTTCGGAACACGTGTGGGTCAAATTCTCTCACATGGAACTAAAGAATAGATCAGCGTCGTCCGAAAGCTCAGAAGACTTTCGTTTGAAGTAGCAAGAGCCGTGGCTCGTCCCATGCCGGCTTCCAGGATACGATGAAAGTTTTCGGTGCAACATTCTCGATTCTCGTGCTCGACGAGGCGCACAAGGTCAAGAATCACTTCGGTGACACACACCAAGCCATTCATTCTCTTCCGTACAACAGATTCGTCGGTATCACAGGCACTTTCATGCCTAGCAAATGGACAGACATATACGGAATGATAGAGCATTTGCCGGGAAACCCTTTCGACTCATTCGACCACTTCGTCAAGTCCTTCGGTACCATGAGCAACGGGCGTGGATCTGAGAGATGCAACGAAGCTGCACTCGCATACTACCTCGACTCACTGGTGGTCGCCCGACCCCAAAGCGTCATGGAGCTCGAGGGGATCGACGAGAAGATGGTGGAGCCCCCCCCCCCCTCAGAGAAGGGGTTTGTATCACAGTAGTAATCATCGCCGATCAGTTTTATCGACTGTCGTGCTTTAGGTCAGACGACGATGTCAGGGGCGCGATACGGACTGAAGAGGTCAACAAAAGATAGGTTAGAATATGTGACTAAGTTCATCTCTGGCTCTCCTTCGTCCCTAGACTGGGAAGCTGGAGGCCTATATATGCCTAGAAAGACCCCCGTTATAGTGCTCCGGGGCCCCATCTGTGTCCCTAGGGTATTATAGTAGGGGTCCGTTGAGGTAGTCCGTCGCGGGAGTCCTCCGCTCCGATCTCCGAATCCTTCGATGTTTGGGTCACCGGTGGTACCCCGCTGGGTTCGGACAGACGACCCTACCGGCAGAGGAAGCAACGCCGCCGTGTGCAAGGCAACATAGACCGAGTTGGTTTCTGCCGCCAGCATTCTGGCCAGGCGAAAAACTGACGAACTGAACACGGACGAGTTGGAAAGCTGGTTCAAGGAGAACGACATTACCCTTGACTGCTCAACGCCCCGAATCTGTTGATTTAGTGGAGCGCCCAAGATCACACACGACCACCAGGAAACCGTTGCGATGACGCAAAGACCAAGGATGTCGATACAATCCAAGAGATTCGCCTGTTGAAGCCGAACGATAGCATCATCGTGTTCTTCAAGTACTTATACGTGTTGGACATGGACAGCACAAAATCACAAGACGAAAAAGACGTGGCTCGGCATCAAGTTTAGCCAGGGATAGAACTCTGCGTTGTCCTAGTGACGGCCGGTGCCGGTGTCGAGGAACTACAAGCCATCTCGAGGTGCTACCGACAAGGAAAGACAAAGACTGCCGTGGTTTACCGCGTCGGCTCGCCCAACGCGACCATGGAACTGTGCCCAGCACCAGTTTGCGGCCACGAGTTCCATTACCCAGAGGCTTGTCAGGGAGAAAGCCATCGAGCCATCGAAATTCGCCAGGATCTGAATTATTACGTCGAGCAGGGATAAAAAGGTCGTCTCGGATATCTTACTCTCTCACAGACAGTGCGGCAAATGGCAGCGGTCAAGAATAGCCAAGGTAGCAGCTACGCACATGATGTCAGCAGAGTATTAGAGATATGAATGGAGAGTAATAGCGCGTCATTCAGGTGAATTAATATACAGTCCAAGGTTATGGTATAACTGGTCTAAGAATGCCCTCCAGAGAAGGTATCTCTAGTATTTGGCTGACGTCTGTCAACTTGACGTGGATCTCGCCGACACCGCGAGCCTCTTGACCTGGACCCAGTTTCTAACGTATAAGCTATGAATGGGTAAATGGGACTTTACCTCTAGGAACCCAAGTTCTCTTTAGTAAACACGTCACATGTGTCGTTCATCCTACGCCCAGGCAAGCCAGTATCGTCTATAGATTTCTCCTCTCTTTCTCCCCAACGGCATTAGATTCTCGTCGAGTCGATCTCCTTCCTCTTAGTTGCGGTCCTGGTCTTGACCCCCTTCGACTTCTTAAACGTTCTGCCCCGGTTGCGACATACATGCCGGAAGAAGGAGTCAGTAAGATTGGCAACTTCAAAGGTCAGTTCGTCTGCGACAATGAAGACAAAATAAATGATGAACTTTTCTCTGGGGCATTTATTGGGGCATGTCTTCCCCAGGAAGTAGAGGGGTTCGCTATAAGCAGGTGGAATACATTTACCACGACACAGGAAGGACTTCTCTGAAAAGGAAGTCACTACCCTTAGAAGCGCCTTAAATTGAAGGTGGAAAGACGTGCCCGCCGAGAGTAGTCCAACAAGTTTTTACCGGAACCAAATCGCTCACTCACTCAGCTTACCTCAACGCAGGGTAATTAGCAGGAATTCTTTCTCCTCTTTCCACAAAAGCCTACCCTCTTCCTGCTTTTGTTTTTCTTTCAAAGCCTCAATACACGAGTAGACGGTCACCAAGGCATCAGAAAGTCGCAATAACTATGAGCCAGCAGGTTCGAGCAGGGAGCAGCTTGATCCCGTTCTTGTTTCCTCTTTTCACTTACTTTTTCGATTCCTGTAACTCGTCTCCATTACCAAATGGCTTCAAAGAAATTGGACCTTGAGAAAGAGGTCTTCAAAATGCCCATAAACGAGACGCTCCGCATGGAGTTAGAGGAGATCGACGACGGGTCACAGGAGTGGAAGAAGACGGAGGTATGTTACAAAGTCTTGTCGATGTGAGTTGTTTACTAATCATCGACTACCAGGCTGGTAGAGCATGGGTTGCTTGCAGAAAAAAGATCATAATGAGAAGGTGGATGGGAGAAAGCATCGGTACCCTGGTACCGCATACAGATGAGTGTGCCGAAGCGGACGTTGGCATCGCCAAATGGGCCAACGGGAACCCGACCAAGCCTCCTAGACGAATTGCAGCTGGCGAGAGGCCGCTGTACATGGAAGCATCAATCTCGAGCGGCGAAGAGCCAAATGCTATCTTGGAGTCGGATCAGTCGAGCGACGTGGACTCATGCATGCACGAGTGGGATGACGGCATCACTCTCCCGTCTATCGGCTCGGACCGAGAAGCACGACCCCGAGACCATTGCTGATTACAACGATGATTTGAGCGATCAGGGGACGTACGCCCAGATCTACAGAGACAACCTCGCGGACGAGATACCCGGCGTCATGGGCGATGTTGCCATTGTCTCTGTCGACGACATGAACGGCGACATAGACGACATCATGAACGACGATATGGACGACGCAAAGTCCAGCAAAAGCTTGGTGGCGGGCATAGACTCCGGCTCTGAAGCTTCCTCTAATGATGAACAAGACGAAGAAAAGATCGCCAACGAGGAAGTCGAAGATGTTTGGCAGGGAAGCGTAAACGTCAGAGAGTACCTCGCCAGGGTCGCAAAGCGACAGAAAAGAAATCATGATCAGAGAGAGGCTCAAGGACAGTCTTGGGAATATTGCATTTCGTCAGTACAATGCCTTTTTTTGAAGCGCCGGGATTCGATTCAACATCAGGGTTTTACATTGACATAGGACATTCAATGCCTTTGCTTAGAGGGGCATTATCTGATTAAACGTCAGGGGGTTTGCATTGCGCTAGGATATTGACTTTTTTTTAAGGAGCGCTAGGATCTAATTCAACAGGGCGAGATCGGCGGTGATCCTGTGCGGAAGGATCTCGATCTCCTCGTGGTTGAAACTCTCAACTTGATGGTTATGCCAATGGGGACTGCTGAAATATCACACTGGTCACTGTTATTAGGTCTCACCAGGACATAGATAAGCCTTCTTCCCTTTGGCTAGTGCTCCCATCTTGTAGCCAACGAGGTAAATCTCGATTGCGTTGAGCTCATCGCAGGGGATCGGAGGCTAGTAGCATCAAAACGGTCCCCTTTACCTACGGTGCACCATTAGCGCCAACCCGACTATAGACAGCCCCTTGTTAGGCCGACTTGCATTTGGCCCCGCAGTCCCTAATATTTTTCTTAACTACCTACCTACTGTTAATATTAAAAGAGGGAAGAGTAAATAGTAAAATAAAGAATAGCTCTAATTAGAGGTAGTAAAAGTAATTATAATAAAGTAAAGGGCTAAAAGGTTAGTTAAGAGAGTAATCTTAATCTTACTAACCTTTAAGGTCTACTTTAGGGTAACTAATAAACAACCTTTAGGATATATACTAGTAATTAATAGACTAGGGAATATAGATTATACTTATTTTAACTTAGCTAATAGCTTATAACTATTTATAAGATAGTTAACGTGGTTGATAAGCGAGCGGATCAGACAAGCGAGCGGATCACCCGACCGCGACCATGCCATCTTCCTACTTTCAACACACATTTATCCCCAAAACACTATGCAGTCGTTAAACAAAGAAGCTCAACTAGTCCTAGCAGTCCAGGCTATCAAAAGCACCCAAAATGTAAGCATCCGGGCTGCAGCTAAGATCTACGCAGTACCTTTTACAACGCTACGCGCCCGCGTGAATAGAAGAGCCTCACGACGCGACACCACACCGAACTCTC
>PUHP01000943.1:0-17218 GCA_006783085.1 Colletotrichum shisoi | reverse complement strand
GGGGGGGGGGGGGGGGGGGGGGGGGGGGGCAGTTGGGACAAAAGAAGGATGGGAGGGATCTCAAACGAGTGTTGAAGGGTGTGAAGTTCAGGTCGGTCCTCAAGGTGAAGTGAGAAGTGAGATGAGGTAAGGGTACGGGATAATGTGGCAGAGCGGCGGTAGGGGACGGGATGGAGGATACGGTAGGGGACGGAGAGGGCGATTGAGGAGGAGAGGGATGCAGAGGGAAGCACGAGATAGGACAGGATAGGATACCTAGGAGAGGATTGCGTATGTCACTCCTGGCACATCCCAGTCTTTTGGATGCGCCGATATCCGGGTGCATCGAGGGTGCAGCGTGCTTGTCACCGGGCCATTTGCTGGTCTCGGTCCCCGTCGACTGAGAAAAAAACCACAAACTCCACTGCCTGGGAAAACATAGAAAATAAAAATGGAATAAAAACAAGTGAACTGAGCACGCGCAAGAGATCCCGGCGGAGGGGATTGGCTCGCTGCAGGGCACTACCAATTCTTGCGCTAATGGGATTCGAGGAAGCGTGATCCACTATATGGGAATCCGACCCACCATTACCAGGATGAGCAGTGCTGTTGATGGATAGGCACCTACAGAGTAGGCAGGTACCTTTGTGTACCTCCTGCTCAGGTCATTTACCTTTCTCGCTCAAGCGTGATTGCTCACTCAAACACTGTTCGCCTCTCTCTCTCCCTCCCTTGGGTCATCTCGATATGGCGTTGCAGAATGGCTGAATGATGAACCTGTCTGCCTGCATGCCTTGATTCACCAACAGCTGCAGGAACGCCGCAACGCGCGTTGAAAGTGCAAGGCCCGAGAAAAACATGTGCACCTGAGCTTTACTTGATACAGGGTGCGAATGCCTAACCAATGTTGATTTTATAGGCCCCTTAGGTGCAGGTAGTCAGTCATCAGCCGCCGGTGCGTGAGGGTCCTCCAGTCGACATCAGACGGCCGGATTAGGCAGTTTAGCAAAACAAACAACGACTGCCATCCCAAGAGGAAAAGGCACAGCTCCACCAATTCGACTCTGGCCTCTCTCTCTCTCCTTGCGATTTCTCTGGCTGACTTTCACTGGCATCCAGCCACGCTCGGGTCAACTTGAGAGGTGCTGAAGGGAGCATGGACTGCTGCCTCCCTTGCATACTATTCCCTCCCCAAGTACGTGTGCCTTTTGGTAGATACCTAGTGTGCACCTTGGGCGGGGCCGCCGTTCGCTGTGGCTGTGTCTATTTTTGACTCCCTAAGTGGGCCGGCATTGTGCTGCCGGCACCCTCACCCGCTCACCCACATCGTCACGCTGGCAGTCTGCACAAAAGCGACACAACGGGAGCGTCCCTCCCCCTTGTTTGAAAGAAGAAGAAAAAAACCCCGAGTCCTAGACTGCATAAGGTCCTGCGCTCTGCTGAGAATGGCATGGCGTTGGGGTCGATGAATACGAGGCGGGCGGACGCTATCGAAGCCCGGTTTGTTCTTCTAGAACAAGACGAGAGATATGCTGCACCTTGGGAGGAAGCCTCTCTAGCTGCTCGCGCGCGGGTGCCACCGCAGAGGCGAAAATGCCATCATTCCCCATGAGGGAAAGGTCTGCTGCTGCAGTCTGCCCCCTAAATTTTGGAGATGCCGCCGCCGTCAAGTTCACGGTTTCCCCCTCTTTGTTGAGTACCACGTCACTTCACTACACGGAAGAGCGGCACCTCGGCCACGGCCCTTCATCTCTCTCTCTCTCTCTCATCTCGCCGCATTGTCAAGCGACATCTTGCGCCGGGGTGGTGTCAAGTTAGTTGAGTGAAAAGGTGGTCACTCCTCCCCGCAAGAACCAAATAACGAACGAAACACCTTCCGCTTCCCAGGGCACACGGGGGGAGAGGACCGTAGGTACAGAGCCGTAACAGGGCTGTGCATTGAGGGGAGGCAGTCCTTCATAAGGGGGACCTTGGGAATTTGGAGGGGAAGGGCTTTTGTGGAGAGGGCAATGTTGTACAGGCACTCAATGCATAGGCCACCGTCCCCCTCAGCAATCGATCATGGACACGAGGACACGAGGGATCGCCTGCCAGCGTTCATAGAAGACGAGTTATTCTTCTTGCTGGCTGTAAACTAGCCCACAGACACTTAGCCGCGCTGCTTGGGATCCCCCTCGAATGCGCTGTACAGGCTCGCAAGAGTTGGAAACAAGCATTTCTTTATCCCGTAGCAGCCGCGAACCAGCTCGGCCTCGTCCCAACTCGCCCACGCAGCCGCTCACACCCGGTGATCCATCCCACTTGGAAAGACGCCCTCCCTTATTCCAGAATACGCAGCCCCGTCACCCCTCCAAGACGGACTAACATGCCCCCAAGGAAATCCCCGGAATATACGGAAACGGAATGGTGTAGGGGGACCACCAGAGAGAACCGGCCCGCTTTGCGCCCTTACGTCACAGTCCAGGCGATGGGCATCTCTCTGTCTTCCCTTTCAAATTCCCAAGCCCTTCCTCGTGGCTCACCACGCCCGTCAAGCCGTCGCCGCCATCCCCGTTAGTGGCGTTCACGAACGATCCGCTTGCTCTCGATACCGCTTAGCGCCTATGCGTGTTTCTTTTTTCCCATCTTGCCGCCTTTAGGACTTTCCCATCCGGATGTTGCATTCATCACGACTCGCTCGAGGTGGGGTTCGCTCGGATAAACATCTTGTTTCTCATCGCGCATGGCCCCCCTATTCAGCTAGTGAAGCTCCGACTCCCCCCATCATCCACATTCCCGACCCGGCCGACACTCGATTCAGGTACACTGCACTTCAAGAGGTGTCCGACCAGAAACGTACGCAATGCGCCTTCTGCGCTATCAAGGGTTGCGTGGTCCTCGATGGTGATCGGCGAACCCTTGGCCCTCGCCCCTCGGTGACGCGGTTGGTGGGACCTCCTCCGCCCCTCAGATTCTGTCACGGTCTGGACCGAACAAGCCCAGCGGCGGTCCCCGAAAGACGTCATCGCCCACCTCTTTGATCTGTCGATCCCACATGGCCAAACTCTCTCCCTCTCTCTCCTCTCTCTCCTCTAGGGCCCATTGCACATGCTGATGACTCGGATCAACAGACTTCGTCTGGCCCGTATTGATGTCAATTTTGGAGTGAGGAAAAAAATAACTTCTGACGAACAGGGTTCACAACTAGCACGTCGTATCGTCCCGACAGTAAGCAGAGCGCATGCGAGGGAACACAGCTTGTGGCCGAGATGAAGAACAAAGACACTCGTTTTCATCCCGCCATCTCGAAATATCCCGCAAGCCAGTAGAACATATCAGTCGCCGGGGCAGACATGACATCCGTGATCGAATCTTGGTTGACAAGTTGCATATGCAAAGGCACCGTAGTATTTACAGCTTTCTCCCCTCCTTCTCGTTGACTGACACCTGTACCTAAAAACCAAGAACGAAACAAGGAAAGAGAAGTTCCAATTGACTTGATCCGCGCCGCCTTTTTACCTACCCATCATGAACTTTGCAGGAATAGGAAACACACCCGCGCGGTTGGCTTAATCCGAGCCCCGACCGGAGGGCTTTTTGTTGCTTGACTGCCTTTTTGACTTGGGAAAAGTTGAAACGACGTTAACCAATTTCCGCACAACGAACATGTCCGTCATTTCAAGCAGGACCCTGGGAGCGAGTCTTGCGCTCAGTCCTGCCAACGGCCGGCATGACCTTCTTCACGTTCCTGGCCACCTTGTGGCCGAATGACTCTTTCTCCTTATTGGGCGAGTCCTTCTTCGGTGACTGCTTCGCAGCCCCGTTCGAAGAAGGACGGCCAGGGCCCCGTTTGGCCTTCTTCTCAGCTGGCTTGTCCGCAGACCCCTCCTCGACTCCGTTGGTGCCATTGGCCCCATTGGTCTCGGCGAGGTCATCCGCCTTGCGCTTGTCGCCGGCCCTGGCCTCCAACGCGATACTCTGCGGCGCAGCTTCGCGCTCACCAGCACCAGCAGGTTCGGCATCGTTGAGGGCGCCCGTCATCTCGACATCCTTGGTCGCAGCACCGTTGACAGCTTTGGGCTTCTCGGTAATGGGCTCCTTGGCCGGCTCGTCCTCAACTGTGCGCTCTTTGGCGGGCTCCTGAGGAATGGGCTCCTCTACCGACTTCTTCACGGGCTCGGCAGCAGGAGCAGAAGAAGCGTCGGGCGTAGATGTCACGGCCGGCTTCTCAGCAGGAATGGGTTTGGGCTCTTCAACCGATTTCTTCTCGGGCTCGGCATCCGAGGCGGAAGGCGCAGTTGTCGCGGCCGACTGCTCGGCGAGAATAGACTTGGGTTCCTCGACCCCGGTCGTCGCGACCGGGCCGTCCTTGTCGAGAACTTCTTCAATGGAAGCAGGCTTTGGCGCACCGGCGGCACTGTCTGCCGCGGTTGGCGCGTCAGCTGGCGGAGCGAGCGCAGGAGGTCCATTCAGCTTGGCGGATTCGGCGGCTGATGTCTCGGGCGCTGGCGCAGTTTCTTCCTTCTTCGCGTCTTTCTCCTCGTCCTTCTTCTCTTCGACGGGCTTTGTCTCGGCGGCTACAGACTCCGTAGGCTTGGCGTCAAGGCTGGTCGTGGTTGCGACAGTCTCCGGGACTGCGGTCGGGAAACGGCGTTAGCGCATGGGGGTCTGAGCATAATGGGTGGGCGCATGGCGACGGGTAGATGCCTCCTCATTCGCACAGCAAGCAGTGTTGATCCGGCAAGAGGGCGCAAACATCAACTCTGTCGTGTCGAGTCGAGACGATCAGGAGACCTTCGTCTCTGCTTCGCACTCACCTTTGTCGGCGCCAACGGCGGCGGGAGCAGTTCCAGCGGGAATGGTGTCCATGGCGATGACGTAAGGTTGTGTATTCTCAGACGCACAGTGCGCGATCAATCCTATAGCAGTTGGTCGTGGATATGGATGGGGCTCAATGTCTGTACTCGAGTGTCGTTAAGCGTATGCGATGATGGGGAAGACTACGGTTATGTCGATTGAAGATGGGTAGCTGGCGAGTAGCGGTCGAGGTTGGGTTAGGAAGAGGAGAAAAAAAGGGACGAGAGAAGAGGGAAGAAGAGGTGACTGAAGCTAGAAGTCGGGAGTCGGAGCAGCAGCGGCGGCGGCCAGCGGGAAGCATGGGAGCTCCTCCTTACCTGCTGGGTCTAGCTGCGACCACACAGCAGGTCATCGCACAGGAACATGGGGTTGGGGACGAATCAGCGGCCCCATCGCCCTCGATTGTGTGAGAGAGAGAGGCAGTGAGTGTGCGTGCGCTTGCATACATGGGACTCACTTGGATGCGCGGGCCACGCGTGGGGAGAAGCTGGCCAGCTGGCTGGCTGGCATTTTAGCACGTTAGCAAAACGGAACAGGGAGCGGACCTCGAGCGGCGAGTGTGAAGCTGTGAGGTTGCAAGGAGATGGCCGGTCAGGGCAAGGTCCCCCTCGCGGCAAAGACGGGTGGAGAGGAACCTCTCGCCTGCCGTCACAATCTGACGTGACGAGGAGCTCCACGACCGCCGGCCAAACCTGGCCCTCGTGGGACCTTGGGATGCTGCAGGGCTGGAGCTTGACCCCGGTTAAGAACCGGTTAATCCGAAAGCGGCCAAGTTGGCTGTCAATCTGGGGGGAGTTGGTGAGGCGAGAGAGAGAGCGAGAGGCGACTCAGGAGAGGGAAGGCTTGAGCGAGCTGCTCCGCTGGGCAACGAGTGTACCCCGAACTGTTGGTTTTTTCCTCGAGTGTTGCGGAAGCGGGACATAGGCGAAGGTGTAACAGAGGCACAGGACGTGTTTGGCGGTAGGAACACGCAGCCGGGGAGGAGAGGAGTTAGGTAGCGAGCGAGTGTTGCAAGTCCGTCTCAACGTTTGTGGCGCCGAGTCTTTGCAAGGCGGTCCAAGGGCCGTGTGTGCCTCGGCGTTGATGACACTGTGAAGCCTGTCGTTCCCGTTTCGATGGAATTCCTGGCGATCTGGCGATGCAGAGTCGCCGTGCGTGCTGCAGCAGGGCGCGATGCGGGGAAGGACGAATGGCTGGCCCCACCCTTGACCAACTGTTTTTTTTGGTCCAGTCAGCGCTCGTTATTTTCTGTGAACTGTGGTCTGAGCTTTTGAGCTTGCTGCACGCCATCTGGCCGTCAGTCGACACCGGGGAGGTCAATAGCAGTGAATGCAGTGTTGTCAAATGATGGGGGGGGGGGGGGGGGTTATGGGGGGTTCAACCTATGAAATGAAATCGTCATTTAGCCCCCTGAGTTGAGATTCGTTGACGATCATTCCAGAGTGTCGCGAGGCTCTGGTGTTACTGCGTGCTGCGACGGGGGCTTCGAGGTTGAACTTGAATACGCGCATGAAGCTGGCTCGGAGCTTTCAGAAACTTGACGAACCTTGATATCACTGCTACCTGATGCTTTTCTTCTTCCCGCCATTGAACTGGAACTATCCGCATCTGACCGAGGTATCGAGAGGGAATTGGTTACGAGTTGTCAATTATCGAAAAAGCCCAATGTCAGCCGGAAGAGCACGCGGTGTCCAAGAAATTGGCTCAGGTAACCCGGGAGGACACTGAGAAATCCATCATAGCCCATGGCAATCCTCAAACCTTTGTCACACCAGTTCGTGTCCGGACCTGCATCTATCGCCGTTCAAAATTCTGCAGCATGCAGACTTGGGAGATCCCTCCAGGTGCTCCCGCCCTAATTATGGCCAACCCCTGAATCTCAGGGGCCAGTCCACGCTTAGTCATCCGCTACTCAAGATGCCAAAATGGCATTCCACTGCCACCAAAGGACAGCATCGCGGTAAAGCTTCAACCCCAACGTGCAGCCAACTTGACCACGCTCCTTTCCACCACGCCCCCGTTCAGCACTATCACGGTCTCTTCACTTCTCGTTTCTCTCCTTCCCGATCTTGATTCCGGGCCCAACCCAAAATGGCGGCCAATAAGTACTCCGTCATCCTGCCGACCTACAATGAGCGTCGCAACCTCCCTATCGTCACCTGGCTGCTGAACCGCACGTTCACCGAGAAGTACGTTTGTTCCGGCGTTCCTTGTCGTGTTCCCCTTCTTCTTATTCTCTTATCCCGTACCGCCTCGGCGAACCTGATTTCTGCCGCGACGCATCTGCTAACAACCCCTCCTCTAACAGCAAGCTCGACTGGGAACTCATCATCGTCGACGACGGATCCCCCGACGGCACCCAAGAGGTCGCCAACCAGCTCGTCAAGGCCTACGCCCCGCACGTCGCCCTCAAGACCCGCACCGGCAAGCTGGGCCTTGGCACCGCCTACGTTCACGGCCTACAGTTCGTCAAGGGCAACTTCGTCATCATCATGGACGCCGACTTCTCCCACCATCCAAAGTTCATCCCCCAGATGGTCGCCCGCCAGAAGGAGGCCAATTACGACATCGTCACGGGCACCCGCTACGCCGGCAACGGTGGTGTCTACGGCTGGGACCTCAAGCGCAAGTTCGTCTCCCGCGGCGCCAACCTCTTCGCCGATACTGTCCTGCGCCCTGGCGTTAGCGACCTGACGGGCTCCTTCCGCCTCTACAAGAAGAGCGTACTCGATAAGGTCATCTCGAGCACCGAAAGCAAGGGCTACACCTTCCAGATGGAGATGATGGTCCGCGCCAAGGCCATGGGCTGCTCCGTAGCCGAGGTGCCCATCACCTTTGTCGACCGCGTCTACGGCGACAGCAAGCTGGGCGGCGACGAGATTGTAGAGTACGCCAAGGGAGTACTGTCGCTGTGGTTGAAGGTCTAAGGAAGAGAGGGAGTGTGAGGGTGTGCGAAAAGGGCGCGATTTGGAGTGATATGATACCGAGGGATCTTTTACTGTTTGTTACAGGAAACAATTGGCATGAAACGGGCGTTGGGGGGGACGGGGGTTCAAGTACCGATACCTAATTATTGACAAGTCGCATGGAAGAAGGAAACACGTTCTGTTCAGTGATGTTGGGCCGCTCGACGCCCCCACCCCCGATCTGTCGTTCGCTTGGGCAACCGTGCCTTGCTCGCTCCTTCCTCCCGTACGAGGATGGATACCTTATATACTCAAACAAGCTCACTGGTTTCCAACAACAGTCCGTGACGCAGCGGGATTACTAGACGCTTCTTTGATTGAACGTCCCGGCGCACGGGTGCGTGGGTTCAAGTCCCACCGCCGTTAGCAAAATTCTAGCATCGTTACACCTGAGGCTGATAAGAGCTTCCTAGGATTTTCATAAACTCCGCTGTCCGCAAGGATAAGAGTTGAACTTTTTGGGGACTACGCTTCCCCCCCTGCTTATATAATCTTTTGTTCTCATTCTCCTTCTATTACATGTTTCGGCCGCCCGTCACCATGATGGTCTGCCCGCTCACGTAGCTGAAGAGAGGGCTGACGACAGCCAAGATGGCTGACGCCGCCTCGGTCGGCGTCCCGGGCCTCCGCAAAGGTATATCCGCGTGCGCCTGCTGTTCTGGCCCCTTTTGCGCCTGCGGGATGCCCAACGCGATCTTCTCGCCGCCGGGTCCCTCGACGAAGGCGCCCTTCTCCTTGGCATCCGTCAGCCGCGTCTTGATGTGCCCAAAGGCGACGGTGTTCGCCCTGACGCCGAACGCCGGACCCCACTCCTTGGCGATGGTCTTGGTCAGGCCCGTGACGCCGGCCTTGGCCATGGCGTAGTTGGCCTGGCCTGCATTACCGTGGACGCCCGAGGTGGAGCTGATGTTGACGATGCAGCGGTTCTCGCCGTCTCTGACGCGGAAGTAGAGGGCCGCGGCGCGCACGAGGCGGAAGGGCGCGGTCGAGTGGAGCGCGATGATGGTGTCCCACTGCTTATCAGTCATCTTATGGATGACGCCGTCCCAGGTGTAGCCGGCGTTGTTGACTAGGTGATGGATCTTGCCACCGCCGAAGGAGGCGGCCTTGGCAACTAGCTCGGCGATGTAGTCCGCTGAGAGCATGTCGCCCGGGACACTGACGGCCTGGCCGCTGGCGCTGTTGATGCCGTCTGCGACCTCTTGGGCTTTTTCTGGGGTACGTGTCAGTGACTGGTACCGCGAATTGAGATGGGCTTGAGGAGGTGGTGTACTGGCGTCAATGTCGGAAACGACCACCTTTGCGCCTTCGTTGGCGAAGAGCCGTGCTGTTTCCGCGCCGATGCCCTGCCCGCTGCCGGTAATGATGGCCACTTGGCCCGCAAGCATGCCCTTAGGATAGTTGAGGTGAGCGGCGATTTGCGCTACGCGGTCTGACATGGCGGCGATGTGTTGGAGGACTTTCAATGTTCACTGATTGTCAATTACAAGGTGCGTATCGTTACGAATCGAAATAGGGGCTCATGCGGTGATGTGAAGCTCGAGAGGATGCTCCAGAAGAAGCTCAATAATGAATGATATTGCATGCAACTAGACCCCTGACCTGCCGAGGTTCCCCGCGGTATTGATGGTGGGGTATCCGTAGAGTGTCGGCATTGTGCAAATGGGCTACCAGATTGTCGCCAGAACCTTAAGCAGGCCCTGCTCAGTCGGGCCCTTTCAAGCGTCGTTGATGTGGGTATTGGGCTACATAGCGGTTGATGCATTGAGCACCAGCTCACAAGCGATGTTCTTTCTTGCGTCCGGCCTTTTGGAAAGACCCGGGATTCGTTCTCCCTAAGCGGAAGTGACAACTGTAGTGTAGTACTCCCCTGACAGGACTTGGCGCCCCGCCGGAGATTAGATAAGATAGAGGAAGGGTGGGAGGTGGGATGTCTCCATCTCTGTTTTGACGACATGTCTGTCCCTCTCCTAACCTCCTTCTGTCACCCCGCCGTGCCAAGCTTCGACGCAACAACCCAATCCACAGCCATGTCAAATCGTGGAGGCCGAGGTGGAGGCAGAGTCTTCCGGGGAGGAGGAAGAGGTGGGGGCGGTAGCGGGATTGGTAGCGGTAGCGGCGGCGGCGGCGGCGGCGGCAGTGGTGGCAGCGGTGGTGGTGGTCCCGGTCGAGGCGGTCGTTCTCACTCGGGACCGTGGGGCAGACTCAAGCCCGTCGACTTAGACCCCCTCGACAGCTTCGGCCTCCCCTCCAAAGGCGACACAAGGTACGGCTGGCACCCCAATCAACTCTTGCTACAAGCTTTCGCTGACCCCCTGCCACTGCGTAGGCTCCTCGACTTCAAGACCCAGGAAAGGTATTACACCAAGATCGTCGAGCGCTACATGACCTTCTGCTCCGACGCCGGCGAGCGCGACGAGCTCCTCCGCCGCTTCGCCTCGCTCGACCTCAAGGAATATCCCTCCGTCTCCGCCGCGTCCTCGCCGCGCCTCGACGACCCCGCCAGCACAAAGGCCCTCTCCGACGTCATGATGGCCCTGCGCAAGCTCCGCGAGGGCATTGTGGCCTCGAAACGCACGGACGAGTTTGCCATCCAGGCCTACCTCTTCAATATCCGCCTGTCAGTCCTGATCAAGCACCCCGAGTCGTACCACCCGGCCATCCTGCACGTGCTCCGGACGATACACCCGGCCCGGAACCTGACGAGCGTCGAGCTGCAAGAGGTCCTGGGCTACCTCGTCCTCGACGCCGCCTGTCGCAGGGGTGACCTGGCCGAGGCGTACGCGATACGGCACCGGTACGCGCTGCAAGACGCAAAGGTGGATGCCGTGCTGGCGGCGTTGGCGCACGACAACTACGTCGCGTTCCGGAGGGTGCAGAGGAGCGTCGACGGGCATCGCGCGAAGCTGTTGGAGTTCGCCGAGGGTGAGATGCGGACGCATGTCCTCAAGTGTTTCGGGAGGACGTACCTGGCCGTCGACCAGGACTGGTTGGAGAAGTGTGCCGGCGAGGGCTGGGAGGCGTTGACGAGGGATCGCGGCGTCGGATGGGAGCTCGACGGGAAAAAGGTTATTATTCGAAAGGTCAGGGCTAAGTGAAGAGCATGGTGGGGGGAAAGGAGGATAAGGAAATGTGTGCATTTGATACCCCTGATTAGAAAGCGTTCGAGACTTGAGCTCTGGACGGCACTTTGAGCAACATTGAATATCCGTTATCCTGGAGCGTGATGCCGGTTTGTGCAAGGCTGTATCCAAAGGAGCATACATAAGGTGTAGCTGTCCGATCCTTTCTTGGGGGCTCATGAAGGGACGCTCACATACAAAGAAGGCTCTTTGGAATACTACTTGTCCCTTGTTGCTATTTGCGTCGCCTACTGAACTGGGACAACCCTACGCTCTGCCAGGTCAAAGAGTCCTTGATGCGACTACATGGTTTGTTTTAGGTCCAATCCAATACCCAACTATGCTGGGCTGCTTGTCTACACATGTCTTACTTAGGTAGATCACTAAACCCTCCGGCCCAAGGGCTCAACACTGATGCCATATCATGCCAAAGCTTGTTCGGCAACCTCGAACCATCCAAGATCTTTGGCCTTCGAGTCCATCCACGCTCTCTACTCATTCCAGCCATGCACGATGCGCCCTCTTGTCTTCAAATCTCATATTGATTCTGTCCTTCCACTTCCCACTTTCAACTGAGCGCACTCCGGACTAAGGCTTGTCGAAAACCCAGTGCAGTGGCCGGAAACACTGAGGCTATCTTTCCAGCCATGTTTTCATACCAACTGGATGGGCGAGAAACCAGATCTTTCCTAGGTGGATCTGAGACTCCAAGTCGAGGCTGGCTGGAGTTCCCCTAAGTGGTGGGGAACAATGAGGTTGTCTCTCAACTGTTTTCTTAGGCGCAGCTGCCTAGACGAGAGATCGGGTTCTTCCTCGATATACTCAAGAATCCCAAACAGCCTGGCTCGTTCTTCCGCAGAGGGAGAGTCCCAGGCCCCGTACCTCCCGATATCGTTCGCCGCTTCGATTATGTCCTGGAAAGAACAGACCTCGCAGGCGGGTGTTATGCCATACATAACCCAAGTGTAAATCACATAGAGGATGTTGTGAAGGGGGGTTTCGGCGTGCGCACTGTGCCTCCATCCGTTCGTCGGGTCGGCCCCGTTTTGCAGAAGAAACCTGATCTTGTATGGGCTGCAACTGCGTTCGGTTACTGCCTTCAGCGCTTTGAATCCAAGGTTCATTCCACCACCATCAGCACGCCAAGCTAGATCGTCCTTGTCAAGCTTGACGCCCATGGCGAGGAAACTTTCCAGCATCTTGGTTCCACACCAAGTCTCTTTGGTGATCTCCACGAAGGCTGCTGCCAGGTGATTGATTTCGGGAAGTTCTGCGGAGGCGCCAAAGTCTTCTGAAGTGCGGTTGATGTCTGCCTCACAACCTGCTTTTTTCATCAGCAGGCAATCATTCCCCAAACTTTGAGCGAGCCTGGCAATGGCTTCGTGTTTTCTGCCCTCTTTCTCATAGCATAGCAAGCGGACGCGTTCTTCGGGCAAACCAGGTAAAGTGCTGTGGCCGAGTGTTGAGGGTTTGTTGTATTGCACAAGGTCTGACCATGGCCGTCGCGTATCTGTATCCAACTTGGCTCCCAAGTCTTGAAGTCTTGCGGCCGACTGCCAGAGTTTGCAATCGAAAGCGAGCTTGAGCGGGGTACGCCCGTCAAGTCCCTTCCATCTCAGATCAGCGCCCAGCCATACCAGATTGTCGATCATGCTTGGGTCGGTGGAGAGTAGCGCGTAGAAGAGCGGCGTCATCGACGAGTTGTCCGTCACTTCCACATCCACCTGCATATTCCGTACCAGATGAGTAACGAGCCACTTCATCCCTTTTTCCGAGGCAGTGTGCAGCGCTGTCACATTTGATGATAGGCTGGTGCAATATGATCTGAAGACTTTGGGCCTCAGGCCCCGGAGTATTTTGTCAAACCTGTCGTCGATTCTGATTTTGTCCGCACTAACCATCGTCTGAACTGACGCTCCGGCAGACAACAAGAGTCGGATGATTGAATCCTGCTCTCGGCAGATGGAATAGTGCAGAGGAGTCCAGCACGAATGCTTGTAAATGTCGCCGTCGTCGCTGAGGTAATCGCCATAACCCTTGCATTCGCAGACCAGGTACCCGGGGGCCTCAATGTCGGCGCCATAAGAGACGAGCCATTTCACGGCGTCGTAGTGGCCGTGATAGACCGCCAGATGCAAAGGAGCCGCCCAGAATAGGTAATCTTTGTCCTTCTTACTTAGGGGCAACTCGGAGTAGTACTCCTCGGCCTCTTCTGGTAACGGAACATGGTGTGGTCTGTCGATATCGGCGCCGTAGATGACGGACTTCTTCAGAATGTCCAGGTTTCCGGTTGTGGAAGCCTGGACCAGCATCTCCGAAAGATTGTCTTGCACGCCATGCCGCCAGAGAATCGGGTCAGTGACTTGGCAAAGTCGACGGCTCGCCCGGGCCAAGCCGGCACGTCCGCACGCGTCGCTGACGAGCTCGGCGATGTCCTGTAAGATCTCGGTAGGAAGTGAGGGCAGCTTCGGCTTTGTGACTGTCGGCGCTTCCGCCATGTCTTCTTCGCCGTCGTGTTCTTGTGAATGTAGCATTGGGAGGGGCGGCGATTCTGGGGTTGGTGAATATTGGAGGAATCGGTTAGATGTTCATGTTACGTTTGGTCTGAAGGAAAACATGAAAAACGACCTTCCAGGCCGCACGTTGTGTGAGACTATATGCCTGGTCGACGCTATCTCCGATACCTCAATCTGGAATATCTACTAGATCAATGGGCGGTCCCATGGTGTTGTTTTTGGTGGAAACTATCTTACTGTGCCGATGGCAAGAGAGTGGGGTAGTACGACATAATGAATTTACTCTATCACTGGGCCGGTAGACTTCACCTTTGCCAGACCACTCAAAATCTTATCCCGTTAAAACTAATGACTCCAGGCTTCAGAACCCTTTGGTTATGTAATGCGAAAAGGCAACCGAGGTGTAAACGTTCAAAACACTGCACCCACTTTGGCCTCTGGTCTGCTTGAAAGGCAACCCGATTCTATTGCAGACAACAGGCTATGAGACGAGCAAATCTTGGCATGTACCTGAAGGTTTGTGAGACCCTCTCAGGCATCCTGTAGGTCCCAGCTTGTCGGTCCAGATAAATATTATGCATGCTGTTTTTCACCAGCAGAGAAGAAGGAGGGCCAAGTGTAAGTTCACTTATAAGATTGCATCTATTTGTCTATTTGGTCGCTCGAGTATGTACAACAACTCTAGAAAAATGGGCAGCTTGCAGCCAAACGGACGAAAAGAGAACTTAACATCTGACCACGGCTTTTGTTGAGAAAGGGTAATGCTGTACTGATAAGCAGAGAGTAGAAGTACAACGGGTCATCTAAACTATGGACATCAAGCCAACCAGAAGATCTACATTAAGTGAAACCTGTAACACAAAGCTGTGACAGAATGCTTGGAAGCACAACGCAATGTTGAAACTGGTTTAAGCATATGCAGTCTTGAGAACGACTAGGAGCTTCGAAGGCATGCTCATCTCGAGCATGCTTTGGATCTTCTTGGACAGTTTCTCATCAACCGCCGCTACTCTTCCACACATCCCAACGTAGTGCGCCGCCATGACCAGCAGACCCTCAGAGTTGCCCGTGGCAAAGCCGTCCCACCCGTTCGCCGCTGCGAGCAAGTTAACCACTGCAGTAACTCTCTCCAGGTAGCTTTGCCGCTCGTTGCTAGTCCAGTTCTGGCAGGGTTCAATGGAGTGCAAGAGGTGACGGATGGGGGAGAACATCTCTGTCTCCCGGCCCGGCGGGCAAGGTTTGGCGCCTGCGTTCAGTAGCCACCTGATCCTCTTCGCCTGGAGATCCGAGTCAGCCTTGCCGGCAACGACACTGTAGAGAGCTAGGGTTCCAATGGAGCAGAAGGACTCGGTGAATGGATTGGGTACTGCGTTCCAGGAGAGGGCCCATTGATTCATGAGGTTCTCGTCGTAGCTCTGAACGGAGACAATTTCGTCCAGGTCGAAGCGATCAAAGTTGATCCAAGAGAACTCTTCGTTTTCCAGAGAATCGGTCTGGAGAGCCCAGAAGAAGGCCATTTCCAACTCGCGATGGAAGGGCAAGTACTTCTTACGTGATTTGCCTGTGCCTTGCTTGGCGGTTGCCGAGAGAAGCCGAGAGGAGAACATCTCAAAACACTGGGCGCGGTAACGCCATTCGGGAGTCATGTACCTTTGGGAATTGCCCGTATGCAATATTCGAAACATGTGCTTGATTCTGGATTCTTTCAACGGCTGAGAGGTGTATCGGGATTGCGAGGATGCGTCATCCAAGAGGCGGTTTTCGCCTGGCATATGGCACCAAGCGAGGTCACATCCGGGCCAGGCCAGAAGAGCATCGACCGCCTGCTCTACCCGGAAATGGATGGCCCAGTCGAGAGCATCGAACGATTGCTGTCCAAACATATCCATGGTGCAGGAGAACTCTGCGCGTGGGTCCGCTCCCAGAGACAAGGCTTTGTTGACGGCGTTGCTGTGCTGCGGTGCGAACGCGGCGTAGTGGAGCACTGGAGAACGGTCCCTCCGTGGCTATCTTGGGACAAAATGTCCACACCGACATTCTTGACGAGGTATGCCATGATAGCCTTTGCCCCCGAAGAGGCAGCAGTATGAAGTGCGGGAACAGAGTAGGGGTCTACGTACGAGACCATTTCGACCAAGTCCTCAGTCTCCGCGAGCTCTGGAGTGCCATCTGTCGTCTGCAGTAGAGGGATGCTGGGCGAGATGCCGGCATCGCCATCGCTGTCTTCTTCTTGAGGACCAAAATCGTCTTGATCCAAAAGTCCGTTGCCCTCATCGAGGCCGAAGATTCTCCTCTTCATCTCATGATAGCTGAGAACAAACTCATCGCGGTTGGCGTTGTTTGGGCTCCCCACCATAGAGAACAAGGGATATTTGTGGAACCGGTTGGGCATGTGCACGTTGTGATACGAGGCACCAGAGGCGAGCAACAGGCGAGCAATCGAGTTTTGCCTGTTGCATATGGCGTAATGGAGTGGTGTACAAGCCGGGAATCGGCGTAGTTTCAGATGGTTGGGATGGACTTGCACACCAGGGTGGTGGGGATGGCATTCAGAATTGTCGAAGGGATGTTGCCACCAAACCGGCATGCAATTACAAAGAAACCGGCCGCCGTCTTCCAAATCCACCTTTTGTTTGATGAGCCATTCGACTACGTGGTAGTGTCCGTAAATGGTGGCCATTGCCAATGGCGTCGCCCAGCAGGCCTCTCGTGGAATAGGACCGGCGTCGTAGTCGTCGGGGACGACCGCGTCAGGCCCCCCCACCTTACGGGTGTATCACCTTCCATCTGATGGATTTTGTAGTGCTCGAGTCTCCAGTCGTCCACCACGCAGCCCATTGGCGGCAGGGCATATTTTCCTCGGAATTGGGCGCCGTAGGTAGCGGCCACTTTGAGAGTCTCGAGGTTCCCCTTCGTTGCAGCCACTACAGTGATGTCGGGGAGATCGGCGCTGATGGCAGCATGGTACAGCCTGGGTTTGAAGACGTCAAGGAGACGACGGCTGACCAGAGCAAGAACCACATCAGATTCCGGAGTATCGAAGTGCGTGGCGATATGCATAAGCAATTCTGAAGGGAGTTTGTCGAGCGTCATGTTCTAGGGTGGCTTGTCAGCGAATAGCTTCAGCACCACACGGGACTCGGTAGCGCACCAAGGGGTTGTTAAAGGGACCGAAACAACGCCGCAATGTGTACGTCTGCCAGTTTCAGGTTTCGCTTCTTGATCTTGACCCAGTTCCTGTGCGGAAAAGAGAGAATGAGAGAGATCCGTGATCTAGCTGGGAGAATGTTGGGCGAGGAAGGTTTGGTTAACCTGACTACCCCGCTTCCGGGCCACCCCCACATCCGAGCCACCCAAAAACTCTGCATTTCCCCTCCTTCATCAACATCACCACTTTTTCAGACCATCACAACAATTGCAGTTTTTAACCAAACAACGCCCTTTTTTCAGGATACCTTCCTTCTTATACAATGAAGCAATATACCGAAGATCAGCTCCAACGGGCCCTTGCAGATGTGGCAGATGGGCGCTCTATCCGCCAGGCTGCTCGGGCATGGGGCATACCATACTAGTTACTTCAACATCGATTCCATGGTAGGCAAAGTAGAAATACAGCCTGGGTTAATTATTAGCGATTATCCTAGGCCTAGGAGAGCAGCCTGGCTGCCTATATAACTACTTAAGAATCCCTTGGCTGCTCCCTCACCTATCAACAAGTGAAGGGTCTAGCAGAGCGTCTGCTGGGCACCCAACAGCCTCTAGGAAAGAGGTGGATACATCGATTCAAGCAGAGAAATCT
>PUHP01000942.1:4436-17312 GCA_006783085.1 Colletotrichum shisoi | reverse complement strand
TTACTTTTATATAGTATCTTTAATAGGTACCTAAAATACCTAAACCTATAAGTTAACAATACCTATATAGGTCTAACCTATAAACCTATAACCTACGTATCTACAAAAAACCCATAACCCATACTAACCTATAACCCATATAGGTACCTATATCAAACCCATGGGTTAGATGGGTATTCACCCATTCGGGTACCCGTGGGTTTTTTTAAGCCTATCTATGCCGTAAATCTCCGCCGAGCGCAGATTAAACCGGGCTTTCATCTCGGCGGCCTGTGTCGGTCTAATAATCCACATGTCCAAATATATGTCCCATCTATGAACGGAGAATGTCTCCGCCTCCCTGTCTTCGATTATACCGGCTAACTGGGTTCGCAACGTCGCGTCCTCTGCCCTACACAGGCGGGTTAAGAGTTGAGAACGATCGGCGCGAATGCGTCCGGCCAGTTGTGACCAGGAAGCTGACCAATTCGAGTCTGTGTAGAAATTGTGACCTCTGTAACTTGTGGCCCCTCTGATCATGGTCACAAAATGCCTCGCATCTTCGCACCACAGCCCTGAAAGCTTGTTGACTGTGCGGACAGCTCGCGCGTCGAATGGGCTGTACTGAGGCGGCTTCCGTGGGAATCGGGGCGAGATGTCGTCTGTCCCTGGTTACAATACGAGCCTCTGCAAGTTCCGTTGGCGCCTCCGTACATAGTTTTGATTGTTTCCTTGACGTGTCCCCCCGACGACAATTGAGGTAATTCCTAACGTAGTGTTGGATGAAAATCTGGCGGATGCTAGACTTGAGATCGAAATACATCGCCTCTCCCCTAAAGCTTTCCCGAAGGTCGGCCACTTTTTTCCGAACCTGAAGAACGTACGTAGTTGGTGACCACAGGCGCTCTTCTACTGCTAGTAGAATAGCTTCTACATTTCTTAGAATCCAGTCAGCCAACTGTTTTGTCTGGGGACAAATGTATACCGCGTTGAGCCTCAAGGTCTGTCGGGCGAGATTCGCGGCTTCTTCTAGGAATTGGAGTTCGGCCCCGGACCACTTCAAAGGCATCTTGGTTCGCTTTTTCTTCTTCTTTTTTTCGCGAGCGGAGAAAGGTTTGGCGAAGCCGGTTGAACTTGTTTTGGAGAAGGCGGTTTGTGTGTTGTGCAGATGGGACAGAAGAGCAACTTGGCGGGGGTAGACGGGAGAGGTCTCGTAGCGGCAACATGACCTTTCGGAGAAAAATAGGAGCCCAAGAGACAGGCTGGCTGTGCGCAGGGCCAAAGTTGGATTTATGTGTGACTCTACCAAAATAACCAAACCGTTGTTCAACGGAACTTTATTTGTATGACTGTTGCTGGCGAGATCCCAAGGTGAGATAGATAGCTAGCTGCTGAAGACTTTGCGGAGTTATAGGGGGGGTTGGCCGCCAAGGTTACTGTAAAACTCGTCAGTAGTCACGTCAAAAATCTTTCACCTAGTATCTAGAGTCTCTCAAGCATTGTTAGCAACATTGCTTCAAGCCCGTTGTGAGAAACAGGACAGCTCACGGGTTCTGTTGGAATATCGATCGGATTATCGATGGGAAGGGGGAGACATCGGCCTGGCTGGGCCAATCATATCACACGGATCCATCCCCGTCAGAGTGGGTCCGTCTGGTCAGCCATATCGCCTTCTACGCACCAGCATCTACGAATACCCTCATACCCATATGGAGCGTTCGTTCACTTAAGTGACCTGTGAGAACAACAGGTTCCAATCCTAATAGCTTTGTCCTTCCTTGCTCGAGTACGGTGAATAAAAGTTCCGCCTGGCTGAAGGATGGGGCTTTTCATAAACTGCAATGGAGGACCTGGTAGCGATGCTGCCCGTGTAAGTGGGATGATGATTGACAAAAGTTTGGGGGTTCAGTCACGCTGCTGATAAGACACAAGATCCGGGTATGCGGCAAACAGGGAGGCTGTCAGTTGGGGCAGCGTCGGCCACCAACGCTTCTTCTGACTATCAAGACGAACCTGCTGGCCGTGCATTAGTGTGCAGTAGATAGCGAGCCTGGCGCTTCATCGTCACTCACCCAACTGCGTCACCTGCAACCTCAATTTGCTGGAGGGGGAGCGAGAAGCACACGCACTGTCGTGTGTCCCGTTGCCTCTTATGGCCAATCCGTCTCTGATAAGCCGAAGATGGACGACGCAAGGGGTGAGTAGTTCTCATGCCGCCCTGGATGCTAAGCTTTTCCATGCAATTTCTTTTTTAGTGGCTGCTGGAGGGCCCTCCCCGATGCCAAGGCAAGCGGCTCTTCTCTTCCTCATGCACGCGACTTGACTTTTTACTGTTGCTGAGATACTTTTGCAAATTGCTGGTGCAGGGTGGTCGGTCACGATTAAGGCGCACACATGAACGGTGACCACACCGCATCCACCATGTTGCGCGGCGACTCGAGGAGTTGTTGTTTATTGTGCCCTTTTTGGAGATAATTTAATAGTACACCCGAGAAAGTATTTCGATGTTTTTTCATGCCAAGACCGAGCGAGCTACCTCTCGGGGTACCAACAAGTGAGTCGGCCACACCGAGCGGAAGAGTATCTGCCCGGACTTGCTGCAGAGACGACCACCACGACACGTGCCAAAAACCGGGATAGCGCAAGCCAAGTGGAATCTACCTGACAGCGACTCAACAGCCCGCGCGACATGTCCCACACCTTGTGGACGTTGATGGAACGTCAGTCCCAGCTTTGCCGCTCCAGCTGTACCCCCGAAGTGCGCAGGTGTTGCAATGTCCGGATGATAACGCCGTGGGCTTCCTCCCCGGACGATTGTGTAAACAACCGTACGGCGGCACCGCACTACCTACCCGAACCCAATCGGCGGTCCTATTGCTTCCAAGGTGCAAACCGACGTGCCGTTTGTTCCGCCCGTCTCGGCTTCCGGCCCGGGTTGAAGAGGCCCCACTTTCGCGGAGGGAGAGGATGCTGAGTTGAGATTAACACCGGACTCAACCAGTCACAGCCAAGTCTCGGTACTTCGCCGGTACACCTTGGTTCTCATTCTGCCATGTCAACAAGCATGGCGTAGGGTCCTATGAAAGCTCGTCTCGCGGTCTCGGCGCCGAGCCGTACTAGCCGTGGCCCTGGCAGCTCAGCAAAAGCTGCTCATGCAGCTATACCAAATCATTGCCCACGCTCCATCGTGAGATCATCCCAAACGATGCGCGTCTTCCAGTGTCGTGAAACAGTCGTCGAATTAGCCACCAAAGGTATCAGACATCACTGCCCGAGGTTTCTTGCCCTTCAGCCAGAGGGGAGAATAAGGCCGCCTGAGACCATGCCATCCACGACTACGTCTGTAGAGAAAGGCTCTGCTGGTGCATCGTTTAGCAGATGTGCCGTTTCCACCGAATAAAACAAAATGACGGCCATTAACCGCCTCGTTGATGCGAAGAGCACGACTGGTTCTGGTGCTACATCCGGCTATGACCAGGAGCACCGCCAATGCAGTCTCTGACCACGATTTAGCGGTCACACCGCTCACGCTACCCCGTCGATGGTATCTGGGATTGCCGCAACAGCGACCTCGCAAGGCATGGTGCAGCGCCATATGCGAATGCTCATCCATCAGTCATGGCAGCGAAACTAGCTTCGGGCCTTCCGGTTCTGGCTTGACTGCCAAAATCTGCTGCTCGGAGCGGCCCGGGAGAATAGAGGTAATGATAGCTTTGTTAGAAGTACTTAACTAAGCCTCCTCGGACGGTTTGATGTCGTACTCAACCTCCGTCCTGATGACATACTTGGCTCCCTTCCGAACACCGGTGCCCTCGTGCAAAGGCGCATCCCTGGCATCTCCGTGCGGGAAAATGGCAACTCCGCCCATTATTGGCCGGACGGGATACGCGTTGAGCGTTCCCTCGCGCGCGGCGGGGAGAAAATACGTAGTCTCGCCGCCTTCGAACTCGTCATTCAAGTAAATCAAGAACGTAAAAAGCGAACTCTGTCCCTTGCCCTCAGGCGAGGCGTCGTACACATAGGTATCATCGGGGAGGATCCCAGACGGTGGCCAGGCTCCATCGATGTGGGCGCGGTATTCGGCGCCGGGAACATAGCGATACACGCGGAAACGGCGGTTGAGGCCGCGTACCTGGCGTCCACCGACCGAGGCGGGAACGAAGGGCGAGACTCGTGCCCACAGAGCATCGTGGAAGGCGGTGTCGACGACCCAGTAGACGTTGTGCGCGAGAATACTGATGTCTCCATCCTCGCGCAGCGGAGCATCGGGAAGGAAGTTGACGGCTTCGCCGGCAGCAACGATGGCCTTGCACTCGTCCGTGGAAAGCAACCCCTTCAGAAAGCCGAGTCCGGGCACGACGGGATGTGAACACGATGTAACCATCGGGTGTTCTGCTGCGAGGGGAATTGTGTTCGGGGCGGAGGTATAAAGAAGGGCGTCGTGGTGGTTGGGCGGCTTGCGAAGAGGGCCTTTCGTGCGCTCGATGACGCGGAAGGACGCGGCGAGGTCGCGTGGTGCCGAATCGAAAATGGTCTTATCGAGAACCGAGGCGTATACCTGCTGCGACGGTGTGGATGAGCGGAGATCCCACGTCTGTTGGAGAGCGATGCCTGGTGTGGACGACAGAGGCAAGGGGACCGCTTTGGGGTTGCTGTCGAAGTGGCCGCAGGCACGCAGCACAGCGTCGAGGACTAGCAGGCGCTGCTTGTCTCGTTCGCTGCGCTGGATGACGATTCCGTCCCCTTCACCCTCGGGCAGAGTTGACAGGCCGCTGATGACGTCCAAATCTCGCACCCAGCGACACAACGCCCCCAACTTTGGTTCTTGGCCGCGTATCCTCATCTCAGCGAGTAGGATTCTCGCGTCGTCATACTTTTCGTCGGTGAGGGCGCCGGTGGTTCGGGCGGTGAGTCCGAGGTTCGTTCCCGCTGGAAAATGCAACAGTTAGCGGCTACCGTTCCCTAGGAGCTCAAGATAACATTGGGGTAAATGATCCGAAATGACGCACGGGCATTGTTGACGCCGCTGGCGCAGTTCTGGCGGAATTCGTAGACGGCAACTCGGAGGTCTCTGCATTGCTTGGACTTGATCAAGTTCGGGTACTTCGCGAGGGTATTGAGGGTCTCGATTGCGATGTCGAGCTCCTCGTCCGAAATGACCGTTTGGAGACTTTTGGGCTCGAGCGTCGCGGAATTGTCGTCACTGCTATCGGGAGGCGTGATTGATGTCTTGATTGTCTTCCGCGGCAGTTCAGCCTGCGCAGTCTGCTTGCGCTTCTTCGCTTTGGACTTCGTCATGATCGATTGTTGTAATGATTCAACCACGAGTGTGCGTGCGTTGGAGGAATGTTGTGTGGGTAGACCGTGGTGATATATGCTGAAGTGAAGCTACTGAAGACGATGGGTGATGATGGGTGGCATGAGGCGGATGAGATTTTGGACAAAGCTCCCCACGCGCCACATACTCATGCCTGAGGCATGACACGGATGTCCGGGGATCCACATACCGGCTCCCGGGCGGGGCCGGCGAAATCACAATGCCGTGCCGTGCCGAGCGAGCCATGTAAGAGCAAATCTCTGCCAACTGATCATGTAACACAGAGATAAGGAGTCGTCCTGACTAGCTTCAGGACACTAGGGGTCAGCGAAGACTTGTAAAATCACGAGTTCATCATTCTGCCGGAGATGCTTGGACCTCATGGAGTCCCAAGCCCAGTGTCACGTCGCTGTAACCCCTCTCGCAGCGGATTTTGGCCGACAAGAGATCTTGAGCCGTAGCGAAGCGGTTCAACGCTCCTAGGCCACAGAAAGGCCTGCTCACGAAAGACATTACCCTTTGACGCAGATATCGAAATTACTTTTCGAAAGACAGCGTTGCCTGTCGTCAGCATCGTCCAGGGCGCGATGACCCCAGGCGTAGGTTTGGCCTTCGCACCTGAGACTTTCCGACGCAATAACGCAGTCTGTGCCAGACGCCTTGTTCAAATAGTTGACCAAATCATCCCTGCCCCCGGGACGGGCAATTTGGCTCCAAGCGAGCAGAACATGAAGTGTTCTCGGTAGTGTTGCCGAACGCCGCTCATGGGTCCACAGTGCCCCATGTACTCTTCTTTCTTGTCACATGTTCGTACGTCGAATAGATTTTGATTCGTGTTCTTCTTTTTTTTTGTCTTTGCATCCAAGGGGGAATGCTCGGTGCAGGGTCAAAAGTATGTTCATCCCACCACTTTCATAGGCCAACTGTAGGACTCCCTATCAAACTACGGTCAACTACAGCTGTGCGTTGCGTTGTTCGAAATCAGCATCAACCTCAACCAAGATACAAACCCAGTTTCAAGTGTATACACTAATAATGAGCATCAAAAGAAAGGAAACAGGCAAGAACGTAGGACAACGGTTGGTTTTCAGCAGTCCATTCTGTAGTGTTTTTACTTGGGAATCCCAAGGGGCGAGTCAAGAGACGGTCTCGGTTTCGTCCCGATCAATGTTTGTCGGTTGAGGGTTCTTGGAGCGAGTAATGTATAGACCCCTAGTTTCGAGATGACACCGATAATTTCTTATGCATACAGGGGCGACCCTGAATAGATTTGCGACGTGATTGATGATGAAGGAGGCTCAAGGTGCACGATCAAGCGCATCCAGATTTCCTCGAATCCCCTCGGTAGAAGGAGGTCTTGACGATGCCCTGCGCGAAACCAGCCACCGACCAGGAATGGGTCCGGAGCATTAAAATCTGCGCAGATGGTTCCCTGATGTCTGGGCGGAGATCCACGAAGACCTGACGACTGCGTGTGAGGATCTTTGAGGCCCTCGATTAGAGATTCAGGGAATATTTTCCGATCGAGGTCAAACAGAAGAGTTTCTTTATGCATTGCAGCATGTCAATAGTCGACTGACGCAGGCATCAAACTGGCGCATTCGTCGCTGCGTCTCTCCGCAAGCATGATCTGAATTGCCGTGAGTCTTCACAAATGTCCCCAGGAGATTCATGAACCAGACGTCCAAGCGCAACTTCTGGTCCCTTTTACACAAGCCTCCATTGTAGGAAGGGTTGCAAATTTCAAGCACAAGATTTGACCTGACGTTCTCAGGCAGAAGTTGACAAGTCCTTTGAGGCTTCACATGAAACACCAGATGACGGGAGGACAGGTTGGTTCTCGAGTCATACTACCACCCAAGAGGCAGGAGGAAAAGTCAGCGATGACCCAATCTCAACTGCAACGCCCAATTTGTGGGTGAAATTACATGACACTGTTTGTGAGACCATGTGTCAGTGCGTCCATCCCGACGGGTGAGCAGGCATAGCCCGGAAAGCTGCTCGAATTCATCGCCCCTTGAGAGCCTCTGGAAACCCAATTCGATCGTGATTCCCGGATCGTCAGTCTGATCACGGTCTCATGAACCCTGCCAATATAACTCATTATAGGGCTTTGGTAGAGTGTGGGAGTCCGCCCGAGCCTCAACCTGATCATCCTCATCCGGATGTCGCTTCCCCCGAGTCAACGAGGACGGGTTGACCAGGCATGTCATCATACTTCGAAAGTCGGAGAAAATGCTTGTGTTTGATGTTCCATACCACCCCGAGCCCTCTCCCGTCGGAAGGGTCGTTCCTCTTCATCCTGTCGTTCCCTTCTCCTCTCTCTTTACTTGTCCCTTTCGGACGTTCGTTCTTTTCGTACTTTTTCCGTCTGAAATCCTCACTCGTTTTTTTTTTGTCTTAGGGCCATGCTGGCTCATGGTTCTAACAACTGAAAGTCTCCAAACTTCTTCGTCCTAGCCACTGGCTGGCTCACTCTCACAAGCAGGATCGAGAGGCGCCAAAAAACTCCCAAGCAAAGCACCGTTCAAGATCGATCTGAGCCCCGAAAACTCGACCACGCCGTCAGCAACGCAACGATGGATTCCAAGGGCTACAGCGACCTGGAGGTGGTCTTGAAGCGCCTGTCCACGATGATGGGGGACGAAAAGGCCGTCGTCAGCGGACCCGACGAAGCCGCCTCGGGCACGACTCCCACCGCGCCCGCACCAGCCTACATTACCCCGGTTTCCAGGACCGCAACGACCAGCACCGCAACGACAACTTACTCGTCTTCATCTTTCCATTCCGATGATGAAGCGAGCATTCTGGGTCTGAAGGCCGCCGCTCCCTTGCGAGAGGAAAAGACGATATTGGGCTTCAAGAAGAACGTCTTCATCCTCGCCGCCCTCGCGACGGCCATGTTGCTGGCGTTGGTCCTCGGTCTTGCAGTAGGCCTCACCATGAGCAACAGCCGTCGCTCTACTGGTACCAGATCGCAGGTCGCCGCGAAACAGGGCACGGGGATCCTGATTAACTCCAGCCTGGCCGCGACGAACTGGACCGACAGCAACAACATCGGCCGCGCCGCCGTCTTCTACCAGGACTCTTACAACGCCCTAAACGTCATGCTCTACGACTCGCTCAGCGGCGGATGGACCAAGCGCAACGTCACTGCCAGCGTCATGAACAGCTCCTCCATCCCGTCCCTGGACGTCAAGCCGGGCAGCCCCCTAGCCTGCGCCACCAACAGGTACCAGGTCAGCCTGTACTACCTCCAGAACGACAACACCGTCTCCGAGGTGTATTCCCCGGACCCCGTGAGCGGCGAGTGGATCCCGGGCGCCCTGAAGCCCGCCATCAACCCGCAGGCGTCCAACACTTCTCGGCTTGCGGCGTACTGGCAGATCTGCCCCAACTGCACCGACACCCTGCTGCTCGCGTACGAGCGCGACGGGGATATTCAGCTCGCCAACTCGACCAACGGCCAATGGCAGTCGATGCCCGCCATCAGCAGGAACGTGCTCCCCGGCAGCAGTATTTCGATGAATCCCTTCACCGACTACAACGGCAACGGCCCAACAGGGACGAACGCCAACGCCCTCCGCGTGTACCACTCGGCTGGCGACAACCTGATAGAGATGGTCTACGGGCCGTTAACCAGACGGCGCTGGGTTTTCGGCAACTTTGGTAAGTGTCAAACGTGCTTATTACCGGGTGAAGGAGTAATGAGGGAAGAAGCCGTAACTGACCGACGATGATGCCAGGGAACGAACTCGCTTCGAGCCTCCCCACCCAGCCGGCGCCCGGGATAGCATCGCTGAGCTTCGGTTCCAAGGTTTGGAACCAGAGCCTGGTCACGTACCTCGCCGGCGATGGCAGCCTGGTTTCGGCCCACTGGAACACCAAGCAATGGAGGGTTGGGACCACCGAACTCGATCAGAAGTTCGGCAGCGCGACGGCGATCGCGTCAACCCAGACTCAGCGCATCTTCACCATTTCGGACGGCGTGATCCACCAGTACAGGCTCGACGCCGCCACTGATCCCTTCAAATGGTTCTATGCCAATAGTCTAAACGGCTAAGTGAAGCGTCGTGTTGTAATCTTCCCAAGACTGGCAAGTTGGGCCGGCCGTATGGTCTGTGTCGTGTATACTAGTAGTTTCTGTGTGCGTTACGGAATATTTTCATGCCTACCGGCCTCCGTACCCCTTTAGTCCTAATGTTGCAAGTGAGTCTATTGGCTGTGGTGTCGATTTATCTTCTTTCGGGAGACGTAAGTTGCGAATGTTGAAACTAGACCTTTCAACGGTTGTAATCCCTCAGTGTACGCCGAGGGAACATTTCACAGCTTCACGACGAACCAGAAAAAGCCAAATAACTATCACTGGTGTAAAGGATTAGTTACTGCGATGTGCGAGATCAGCCTGCAGTAGCTTTCAAGTACAAAATCTTGTCGATCTGTGTCTCTATTATTGTCTGTTGCGACGGTGACATATTCAACGTGTTTCCATTGTCCCCACCTGGCGGACTTTGCTTCGACAATGCTGAGTATCACCTGTTTTGTTATGGGCGGTAGGGTGTCGTTCTTACGACACGTGGTTCTGTGAGACCTGCTGGGCATTCGGGAACGAGATGTGTTATTTTCCTTTTCGATTTACCCAGCCTTCAAGTATCGAATTGCGA
Organism: Colletotrichum shisoi; assembly: GCA_006783085.1. Lineage (NCBI taxonomy): Eukaryota > Fungi > Ascomycota > Sordariomycetes > Glomerellales > Glomerellaceae > Colletotrichum > Colletotrichum shisoi. The sequence goes on along the minus strand of PUHP01000942.1, from coordinate 7,352 downwards.
GATGAACAAATGAAGTGGTTACTATCCAAATCTCCCTTGGTATCGTAAACCCCAACGCTACGAAGCCAACGTCAAATTCCACGTACATGCCTTGCGTGGCTAGAGCAACATTTACTCAAACAAGCCTCACTTCCATCTCTGGCTGGGCGTCAAACCAAGCCCGGCTTCTCAACTCAAACCACCCGACACGCTTCCAACTGTTCCCATGCGGAACGATCATCAAGCCCTCTTTCTCGATCAGCGGAAGGCAGTGCATCTCTTCGTGATCCCCTGCCTCCTCAAGCACGTCAAAGACTCCCGCCGCCACAACGCTGTCATCCGAATCCGCGTCTGAACCCTCCTCGCCTGGCGAGGACAGCAAGACTGCATGGCGCAGCATCCTGGAGTAAGTGAGCCATTTCCTTCTCGACTTGTCAGCCGAGAGCCACTCTCGAGCGCCCGTCTTGACGAGGACGACCTTCGCTACGCGTCCCACCATCTGCAGCTCACAAGATGACATGTGAAGCACCGAGACGTCGCATTTCTCGTCCGCCGTCCATCGTGCCCCCAGGCTAGGCTTGATCTTGACACAGTTCATGTCCCGGAACCGGCCCGGGTTCCGGTCGTACGCGCGGAGGATGGGGCCCTCGACGGACGCCCACGACCAAGACGGCGCGCGGATCACCGGCGCGGGTGCAAAGGGAGTTGGCCTCGGGCGCGTCAGCGGCTCCTTGCACAACGGGTGCGCTTGCACTTGAGGGCGCGGCCTCCACGACAGGCCCCTGACCAGGTCTTCCTCCCACAACCCGGCGAGATAGCGGGATCCCAGGACGTTCTGGGCGAGCCTGGCGATGGAGGCGATAGCCGCGAAGACGTCGTGGGGGTTCGACAGCGCCCGCATCGTGAAGATTTCGATGAACCCGTACCACGTGTCGAGGGTCGCGTCTTTTTCGGCCGGCGAGCACGCGCCGCCGAATCCGGAGACGCCGGGGGCGAGGAACGTCGGCGTGAGGTCGCGGAACTTGATTTGCCCGTCCTCCCAGTTCTGTTCTTCTCGGCATTGGTAGATCATCTGCTCTCGGCCGAAGACGATGGCCCGAGTGGATAGTTTCTCCTCCTGGAAGCACCATCCGCGCGTGGATACCGGTCCGACCGTGGTAGATCTGGGAAGGCAGACGTTGAGCGTTTCCTCTGTGTGCGCGGAGATCCGCAGAGCACACGGCGGGACCTTTTGACGGAGCCGGTTTGTGAGGAAGCCCTCGCGGGCGTCGCTCGAACGGCCGGCTATGATGGTCAGGGTCGCGTTGCCGTAGACGTGTGCCATGCGCTGAGACTCGAAGGCCCAGTCCTCGGCATCTCCCTGTAAGATGCAGAGCGCGTCGATCCAGACGTAACCGATGCCTAGAGAGCGCGCAATCTGGATCGCCTCTTGGTGCGTCCTTGTCAACTTCTCCTCCGCGACGCCGCTGAAGAGTTCGGCTTTGGTCTCGTGGGTCAAGGTGAAGGTATCCTTTGCCGGACCCCAGCAGTAAGAAAGAGCCATGTAGGGCTCACGAAGGGTCCCTGTGGTCACCAGTTGCGGCTTTTCACTCACCTTGCCAACTGCGATGATGCGAGTGGGCATGTCCGAGGATGCTGGCTTGCAGAGAGCATGCGAAGCTTTGCATCTTCTCAAGCGCCAACTGGCCAAGGAGATGTAAAGATCGGGATCGTGGTCAACGGTGGAAAACCGGTCGATGTATTTGAACGCAGCCGGTGTTTTTTGGCCCCTATAAGTCGTTAGACGTCGTCGAGCGTACACGATTGTGGAAAAGACTATGGAAAAGAATGTGGGAGCGCGTTGGCTGTACAAGCACTCGAGGCATGATGACTTACGCAAAGACGGAAAGACGCGAGGCAAACGGCATGCCCGGGCGGTTAGTCTCTCCCAGGCCACCGTCAGGATACAGCCTCCCGCAAGAGATCCATATGCCGCAACCCTGGAGATCTTTGCCGACACCTCGGTTCCCTTGCCTCATCTCCCCGTGGAGCCAGACACTCGGGGTGAAGCATTCCACTTCGTAGTTCTCTGGTATTCGGTCATTGAGAAGAGCGTCGGTGATGCTATCCTCGGTAGTATCCATTACCCGGGAGTAGCAGAGGGCACAAAGGGGGCATTTTGCGGCGGCGCTCTGCTGGAGAGATTTGAGGTTCGGATGAAAGCGGACATCTGTCTCGTCCAGCTGCTCAATGTCTAGCCTCGCGCAAACTTGACACAACGTCATGATGCCCCAGAGGGATAGTCACAAGATGGAATCCGCGGTACGATGAGTGAGCGTGGTAGTGGAGGAGAGGGGGGGGTGAGATGCAGTGCTGGCCTCATGCCGCTGCCACCACATCTGACTGTGGCGCTAGCGGTGTGTGTCTCGACGATGTCATTGGATGTGGGAGGCTTTAATATGCAGGTTAAATGCCGAGGCGGTTGCTGTCTTGCGGTGTCACGGCGGAGTTTCCAGAAGACGATGATTTGTGGAGAGGGATCAATGATTAAGTTGGGGTTTGAATGCAGAGGAATGGCATAACAACACTACTCGCATACGCTCAGAGAATATAGTCACTGCAAGCCCTTACGCTTTGGACAAAAATGAGTTGTCATTGTACTGGGTAATGTCCAGGCGTTAAATTGCACCTAGTCCAACAATGTCACCATAGTTTGTTGCAACACGAGTTAGAATAGTGCTCTGTCTAAGTCTACCAGAGAATTACAGTCAAGCTTAGTTAGGTCTAAACAGACTAGACAGGTTGGCTCTTAGTAATGTTGCGCATTTTCTGTCTTCCTTTCCTCACTTTTAAGTATTTCGTCCTGATGGAAGCATGGAAAATAAACATTGCCAACAGACTAAAAGTTTTACCTTGGTAACCAATTTTTCAACATTGACATACTGGCAGGCAAAAGTT
>PUHP01000941.1:2040-17306 GCA_006783085.1 Colletotrichum shisoi | reverse complement strand
TATAAGAAGAGGCTTATAATAGATATTATAGCCCTTAGATAATTATATAAGAGAAGGGAGCTAATAGAGGTTAGATAGATTAACAGGAGGGATAACCCTACTAACGCTATAACTAAGGTAAATCTAAATAGAGTACTTAAGCGACTGGTTACTGCAAATAACCTTAAGGTGTGAATAGAGGGTTAGGTTAATTAGACCTAATATACGGCGACTAGGGAGGTATAGTAGGAAGGAAGACAAATAGTAGTAGTTATAAGGCTACTTAGAGGATAAGAGACTGGAACGGAAGATCAGATTGGACTAGAGGGATTACGCAGCCAAACCACGTGACTTGTAAGAATAATTACTTTTGCTCTTATTGCGTTTTTAGGAGGATTTAGGCTGATTCTGCTAATCTAGTGCAAAAAGGGTACTTTTTGCTATAAAGAAAAAGTTGCTAGTGTTAGATTGGAATCAGTACTAGAACACGGGATTAATCTAGTTCTAGAAGGAAAGTAGATAAGCGAGGTAAAAGTGGGGTGAAGGTGGGGTGACGCCTAGCGCTAGCAAAAGTGGGGCGGCAACAGCCTACACTTTCGCCTTAGCAGGCGCGCAGGCCATAGTCTATCTTAGATTATACAAGCCCAGTTACACCCATAAAGTTATTACCAAATCCGCAAATAACCTCATAACAACTAACCTTTAACCATCTTTAATATTAAACCAATAAATATATTAGTTAAGACTAACTACTATAGTTCTAAATTTAGTAATTTCTTAGTAAGTATATCTATAAGGTTATCTTTGCTACGAATCTATCTTACTTCTAAGATCTCTTTCTTCTTATACAACTTATATAGACTTGTAATATTAATTATAAGTCTCTTCTTACCTACAGTACCTAGTTGTATAAGGCATTTATTTAGGGATTATAAGTCTAAACATATAATAATTAGAATTTATAGTGCTTAAAGTATATAAAGGATCTAGTTACGTATTATACTTAGGGTAATACGACTATAAAAGCCTGTAGTTATCTTATATAACTTACTTACTAGCAGGCTTCTAGTTAGTCTTTTATACTTTATTAAGCTCTAGTATATAATGTTCCCTTTAATCTTAAACTTATTAGTTATATAAGTAGTCTTTTCTACTAATATAATTATTAATCTAAGTTATATTAATAGGTTAGCATTGTTTGTAAATAATCTATTACGGAAGACATATATCTTTATATATAAGAAGTCTAGCAGAACAAACGTAATTCATTTGTCTAGGCTGTTAATTTACTATTACAGTTATATATTTAACGCTTTAATGTCTTTTACATTAGTTTCCTTAACTTATATAGTAATAGATAGGTTGTATAAAGGTTCTAGTTAGTAAATACAGGTAAGATATACTCCTCTTACTCTCTAGGAGATATATTATTAAGCTACATCTATTATAGTAGTATTAATAATCTTCAGTTTTTTAACTTAGCCCTTCTAGGTGTAGGCTATAGAGTTATTATATAATGTAATTCTTCCTCTATTAAAGTCAACTAGTTCCCCCTTCTAAATAATGATTTTTAGCTTTGTATAAAGTCCCTTATTCTTTAACTCCTACTCTTCCTTTTAAGAGAATAGTGGAGTTATAAAACTTAAGGTGTTATCTATCTATATTACTATAATCCTAAAGGTACCTAGTCCTTTAGTAGTGTAAGATAGGTATAGGTTGTGTATAGACTTTATTATACCTAAGGTAACCTTGTAGTAAGTAGAGTAGGTCTTATACTAGTATAATCTAGACTCTACAAGCCTGTATAATAGCTTAATAACCTAGATAAGGGTACCCTTAGGATATCTTAGTTAAAGTTCCTCTAGTAGTTATGTAATAATTATTCTAGTAAGGGCGTTAATAGCCTAGGTATAGGCCTAGATAACATCCCTAATCTCCCTATTACATCTATACGCTATAATAAGGGTAATGCTAAGTGCTAGCATTCGCCTCTAGCTTATCCTCTATATAGTAGGTACCTATATAAGAAGATCCTCCTTCTCCTAGTCCCTAAAGCCTTATACTACAAGTTATAACTTTTTATACAGCTTTCTAAATAAGTCCTTTAGCTCTTATATAATATAGGTACTATAGATCCAGATGTTATTATATTTATCTAGATTATACTTTATAAAGATAATTACTCCTTTATTAATTAAGGAGTTACTCTTAAGTCTATTAGACTCTTTATACAGTACTCCTTAAGTAGTAATAACATTCTTAAGATAGACTTAGATAGCTAGCTTATAGTAATCTATCTCCTTCTATATAAGGAATACTATGTTTACCTATAGCAACTATTATATAGCCTTCTTCTATCCTTTCTTTAGTTATCCTCTCTTATTTAGTTATTATATAGGTAATAGTTATATAATATTTAGATTGGCCTATGCTTATAAGGTTTCCTTACAATAGTATATTTTAATATATATTATATAAAACTAAGTAAGACTATTTATTATCCTAACTATTACAATATATCCCTTAATGCTATTAATCTTATATAGTCTAGTTTAGCTCTTATTTTCTCTCTATATAAGGACTTTATTTTTAATAGGGAGTAAAAGGACCTTACTAATATTAGGGCTATTCTTAGTATTAATCGCATAGTTAGTGTTAACTTTAGATTAGATACCTTAAAGTATCTTTATTGCCTTTTAGACAGCTTTTACTTATTATATAATGTCTAGTAAAGGTAGTAATATTATACCAATCCTTAGGTATATACTAAATACAAGGAGTATTAGTATAATACTATATAGACTAGTAGTATTATTTAGAGCCTTAACTAATATCTAAAGAATAGTCTTATTATTAGTATTATAACTAATCTTCTAGTTAAGGATATTATATATATATCTAAGAGGTATATCTGCTTACTTAATCTTACTAATAGCCTAATAGGCCTTAACTAGTATTTTATTACATAACATCCCTATAATCTCTACTTAACCTTGGAATTCTACTAAGGCGAAATTTATCCCTAAGTTATATATAATGTAGTTAGGTAGGCTAACATACGTACTAATCCAGCACTTACAGAGAGCGTTCTAAGTATCTTATACAGATATTAATTTTAAGAATGTTATACTTTAGAAACTGGTTTTAGTATTAATAACGTAGAGGGCGTTCTTTTCTCCTATTTATATAATATCTACTATAATCTTATAATTAAAGCAACTATTGTCTTTTAAGGAGAATTTAAATTGTTTTAGTACTAGGTTGTGTAATTAGTAAGTTAAAGCACCTACATTTCGGCCACCCCTATATTTCAGCCACCTAAAAATGCCTTATTTCCCCTTAATACTATAACTACCCTCTAACTTCAAACAAGTACAACATTTACAGGTCTTATCCGAATGGCTTCAATTTTTACAAATACCTTCATCTATACCTAATGATTAAATATACTAAAGGTATAATGAATTAGGCTATTAAAGCCATTAGCAGCAGCATAAGCCCAAGGAAGGTAGCACAAAAGTATAGGATCCCTAGGATACCCCTTTAGTATTAACTCTATAGAACCTAAGGTAGGGCAGCTACCTTTACTAACCTCCAGAGGCTTTCCCCTACCTAGGAGGCTAAGTTAGCTAAATAGGTGTCGATTTAGCATACCCTTAGGCTCCCTCCTTTACATTAACAGGTTAAGGAGTTTACTAGATGTATCCTTTATGCAATAGGGGATACCTAGCCTATAGGAAGAGGCTAGGTATAGGCCTTTATAAGGGGGAATCTATTAGTTAAGGTCTAGAGAAGTTGCCCTATTAATTCTCAACGTGTTAATAGGGTATCTACTAAGGTTATTAGGTACTAGTTTAAGCATCTCACTATACTAGAGATCATTAGTATTAAACTATCTAATAGATATAATATAAATAAGACTAGTATCCTTAAGGGCTGGGGATCTAATAGGCTAGTACTAGGTATATCTAAGATAAAGCCTATTTATAAGAAACAGCCTAGATTAAAGGTATAGGTATTTATTATTAAATGCATCTCTACCCTAGGCTATATTCTAAATCTCCTTATTATATATAAGGGTAAGGTAGTCTAGTAATACTAGTTTCCCCTAGACCTTAGCCCTTATAAAGAATAGTAGTTTACTATAATAGAGAATAGATAGACTTTAGATACTACTATAGTTAAATAGCTATAGAAGGTCTTTATCCCTTAGACCCTTCCTTAGCGTAAGGAGGTTAGGCTACTAATTATAGATAGATTTAGGAGTTACATAATAACTAACTTTATATAGTTATACTATATAAATAATATCTATCTATTATTCTGACTACTACATACCTCTTATATCCTCTAGCTACTTAATTAGTTAGTCTTTAGCCCTATTAAGGTAGCTTATAGGAAGAAGCTTAGATACCTTACTTCGTAAAATAATTTAACTATTATAGGTAAGAGGAACTTTATAGGCTGTTATTAGAAGGCTTATACTACAGGTATAACAATATAGAACATTAGAGGTAGTTAGAAATAGATAGGGTTATAGCCTGTCTCTATAGGAAAGCCTCTAATAAGCTCCCTTCTACTCCTAACAATACCAAAGCTATTAGCATCGTTAGATTAGGTTAGCAAAGAGCAGTCTAGAGACAAGGAAGCTAAGGGATAGGTATCTACGTTATCTATAGTAGCATAGTTAACGCTAAGGAAGATAAAGGATCCAGCTAGCTAGCTAAAGCTATTTATAGAGCTAGATAATAATACCTCTACTTAACGCCTCCTCTTTATAAAGGTAAAAAAAGGCTTCAGCAAGCAGGTATATAACCTAGCTACTACCTAGCATAAGCTAGAGCTCCTATAGGCCTAAGTTATTAATACTATAGTAAGGAAAAGAAGGGTAGTCTAGATTAACCTCAACACTAAGTTTACTAATATTAAGGACATCTAGAAGGCTTAGATTAAGGCTAGCGAAAAAGAGGGTGTTACAGATGAATCCAGCGAGGCTAATTGACCTAGTAAGGCTGAAAGCTGTATTGTAGTAGTATCTAGGCGAAGTTAATAATTAATTGAACATACTGGTGTTAGTAGGAATGCCCTTATCTAAGGTGGCCGAAATGTGGGGGTGGCTGAAATGTGGGTGCTTTGACTTAGTAATAATAAACCTTCTAGATCTTCTCTAAGATTGTTAGATTAATATTACTATAGCTAGCATAATAAAGGAGTTAGTATAGGCGATCTGTATAGGGATATCGAAATGATCTATAAAGTTATTAAAGTTACTCTTTAGTAAAGAACATTTCAGCCTCTATATAACTAATGTTAAAGAATAGATGTCCCTATTTGTAAATAATAGGGAGTAGTAGTCTATTCTTTTGTATAATAACGTTGTCTACGTTATTAAGATAGTCTTAACCTTGAAATTAAGGAAAAGCATCTACCTCCTATGTAAATCTTATCCCTAGAGGTATAGTCCGTACTACTTGCTAGCTTTCTTATACAATTAGTTCTTTATATAAGTACTTAAGTAAGTTAATTACTAGTTTAGTAGTAGGTTGTAGGTTTGTTGTTTCTGTAGACTGTATAGGTGTAATTATCTATCCTGTTGTAGGTGCTGTATAAGGGGTAAGTTATTTATCCTAAGCGTTAAATTCTTTGTTAATAGTAAGGAAGAAGTCTATAATTTCTTAGGTTAGACTTTATGTAGTTTTAATCTAGAATCTGTGTAGTTTAAGCATCTATATAAGCTCTAATTAGTATAGGTAACTAATTTAGTCTTGTTATAATAAAGTCTAGTAGTTAAACTCTTTTTTTATGAGGTGGTTTTAAGTAGATCTTAATTAGCATTAGTATAAAGGATTCCTATAATAATATATCTAACGTACGTTATTAGTTCTTTAGGGTTTAACTCATTGTTAGTATTAGCTAGATTTCCTTACAACCTTAGGTTAGTTAATTTCTTCTATATGATAAGTAGGATGTAACTCCTAGCGCTTATCTCTTTGTATATAAGTAGATATAATTTATCTTCCTATAGGTTGTTATTAAAGGGGTCATTATTTTATTTATTAAGTAAGGTTATAGTTAACAGTAGCTATGTTAAATTATATAGCGTTAGGTATTATTATAGGCTTTGCTATAGAAGATAAACATAGGTGGAACCTACGCACAGAACAACCTTCTGCTAGTAGCGACCTACCTAGTAGGCTGCTACTTAACCCCTAGAGAGCAGCTAGACTGTAGATTCTTCCTTCTTCCCCTCTTTAGTAAAAATATATTTAATTAAGGTACCCCTCTTACTAACTAATAATAGCTTCGCCCCTTATATATCTATACTCTACTAACCTACTAGTACCCCCTAGTACCTTACTAATTTACTATATACTTATATTATAAATATATAAAACCCTTAAGATATATTAGAAGCCTAGATCTAGGTAGTAGTTAATACTATAATAAGCCCCCTATAGTAAAGGGTTATAAAGCTTATTAAGAAGCTATTAAAATAATCTAAATTAACTATAATAATAGAGAATACAACCTCTAGACCTACTATTAGTAATCCCCTATTAGTCTTTAGTAATATTATCTCCTAATAAAAGCTGATACCTAAGCCTCCTAAGTTTATAAGTAAGAGAAGTAAATACACTAGCTAGGCTTAGTAGATGTAAAATAAGATCTCTATAGATAAGAAGTTCTATAAGTTAGATATAGAAGTCTAGTACCTAATTAACTCCTACTTGGAAACTAGTCCCTAGTAGGTAGTTACTACCTTTGATACCTTAGGAGGGAACTAGGGTATATATAACCCTACTAATTTTATATTATACCTTAACTATACATATAAAGACCTAAAGACTTAGTCCTATACCACTACCTTACTATAAACTCTCTACGAAAAAAAGAACTAGTTAATTTCTAACTTCTTACTAAAGTAAAAAAAAGCTTTAGCTAAGGTAGGTAAAGGGAGCTGAGCTAATAATATAAAGATTACCCTCTTTAAAGAAGCTTTAAAGCCTAGTTTATAAAAAAGCTTAGTAGTTGTTAACCTACTAGTAAATTATAAGAGCTAGCTTAATAAGGTTTAAATAGTATTAAAAAGGCTAAATGATATAAACTTATACACGCTAAAGTACCTAGTGCCTACCTAGGTAGACTATAATAGAGATATCTGGATAATAGGCGCTATTGAGACTTAAAAAGTTGAAGCTCTTATTACCTACAATTCCTCTAGTAAGAAAGATATATAGCGCTGCTTTTAGTACTATAAAAAAGAGTACTTAATATAAGACTACCCATAGTATACTAAGAATAAGATAGTTTAAGTCTTTAAGGCTATAGTACTACCCTAATAACTAGTACCTACCTACTTTAATAAGGAGACTATATACTTAACTAGAGATATAGATTTGGAAAAAGAGTAGCTTAGGTATAAAGTTAGGTGCCTAAGCCGATAAAGGAGGAATAATAAAGGTAGAAGAAGTTTAAGAGATAGGGTAATATAGAAGGCTTATTAACTTTAATTATAGTATAAGTTAATAAAAAATATATTATAAGGCTCTACTAGACTCTAGGTGTAATACCTTCTCTATAGTAAATTACACCTTTACCTACTCCTTCTACTTACTACTTATAGATTAGACTAAGTATATACTTAGTGCTTTTACTAATCAAAGTATAACTATCTATGCTAGAGAGGTAGCTATACTAAAGCTAGAGATTAGTAGCTATATATAGACTATTTACATATATATTATGGATAGACTAGATAAGAATATATTCCTTAGGAAGCAATAAATAGAGGCTAACTACGTAGTATATAATATAGGGGAGTAGCTAGTCTACTATAGCTTAGGATAAGTAAGGGTATACCTTAATATATAAGAGGAGCTATCCTAGCTCTATAAAATCTAGTTAGCCTAGTTTCTATCTACTCTATTATTTATAGCTATATACTAGTAGGTTACTAGGGATTAGTTACCTACTAGTAGGGCTATAGTATAAGTTATAGTAATTAGTCTTAATGATATTAAGAAGGCTTTAAAGCCTAAGGAAATAATTAATATTACTATAAAGGTGCTAGTAAAGCTACCTAAAACGTTTAGGCTACTATTTAACCTAGCTAAGGCCTATCTAGTTCTACTACGCTAACCTAGGGTAAACTACTAGATATACCTAGAAAGGGGCCCTAATATTAGGGAACTAGCGCTCCCTTGGGGACCCCTATATAATATATTATAAGAAGAACTTCTTATCCTAAAAAAGATACTAAAAGACCTATTAGATAAGGGGTTGATTTAAGCTAGTAGCTTAGCTACTACAGCGCTAGTACTCTTTATAAAGAAGCCTAGTAGTAGTATTTATTTCTATATAGACTACTAAGCCCTTAATAGGATTATAAAGTAAGATTAATATATACCCCTATTAATCTCTAAAACCCTCTAAAAGGTAGCTATAGTAAAGTAGTATACTAAACTAGATGTTATAGTAGCCTTCTATAAAATCTAAATTACTAAAGGATATAAGTATAAAATAGCGTTCTAGATAAGATACAGGCTATTTAAGTAGTTAGTCTACCCCTTTAGCTTTATAGAGGCCTTAGTAACCATCTAGTAGTATCTTAATACTATCCTCTAGAAATACTTAAATAACTTTATTACTATATATCTTAATAATATACTTACTGATATATCTAGGTTAAGAAGAGACTACATAGAAAACGTCTAGTAAGTACTATATATCTTAGGGGTAGTAAGTCTTAAACTTAACTTTAATAAGTATAAGTTTACTATTATAAGTATTAAGTATATTGGGTCTATTATTAAAACTAGAAAAGGCTTCTTTTATAACCTTAATAAGGTTATAGCTATTATAAACTAGCTAGTACCTGCTAGCATAAAGGTAGTATAAAGCTTCCGTAGCTTAATAAACTACTACTACATCTTTATACCTAACTATACAAGGATTATTAAACTACTTATAGCCCTAATAAAGGTAGGGGTAACTTTCTAATAGGGAGCTATAGAGGATATAGTATTTAATAAGTTAAAAGACCTCTTTACTAAGGAACTAGTTCTTTACTAGTTCAACCCTAACGCGCTAATAATAGTAGAGATACACTACTTGAGCTATGCCTTAGGGGGGGTAACAACTTAAGAAGATATATATAGTGATACCTATACTATAGCATACTACTTATAGTAGCTTATACTAGTATAATACAACTATTTAATATATAATAAGGAGTTATTAGTAGCACTAATATATCTTTAAGCATAGAAAGTAAAGCTTTAAAGTACTACTAGATTCTAAGTATTAACTAATTAGTAAAGTCTTTAGTACTTTATAAAGAAGTAGTAACTTATAAAGTAGTAAAGCTAGTAGGTTAAAAAGCTTACTTAGTATAACTTCTACTTAGAGTATAGGCCTAGGAAGCTAGTAGTAGTCTTTAACGCCCTATCCTAAAGGGAGTAAGATATACTAAAAGGATAGAATAAGAAGTAAGAGGAGGGATAGGTAATGTAGATAACCTCTAATAAGGCCTAACTAGTACCTACCTAGCATACTACTACTTAAGATATCCTTAATATAATAGTCTTTAACTAAGATAACAAGCTTTAAAAGCTAGAAAAAGATACTATTACCTATAATAAGACATACTAAAAGGCTTATATAGTAGTAATTTAGTAGACTAGAAGCTTCCTATTAAAGCTATAGCTAAAGGCCTAAATTATAAAGTATTAAATTAACTAGTAATACTAACTCTTATTCTAAGAGAAGATCTAGGTGCCTAGAGGATATAGCCTTAATAACCTACTTAATATCCTATATATAATAATTATATAAATATCCTATAACGTACTAGCTACTAGCTACCTAAGGCGTAATAGAACTTTGAAACTTATTATAAGAAAGTAGTATTAGCTATACTTTAGTAAGCTAGTCTAGAAGTTTATTAGTAACTATAATGTATATAAGTATAGCTATATTTTGGAAGAGGTAAAGAAGGGTCTATTACAACCCCTACTAATACCTAACTATAAGTAGTTAAAGATCTTGATAGACTTTATTATATACCTCCTACTAATAAAAACAAAAGGTACTGCCTACTTATAGGTTATTATTAACTAGCTAGGTAAAGGCATTATACTAGAGGATATAGAGATGATAGAAGTAAAAGCTTATATAAAACGCTTTATAAAGATCTTCTATGTAACGTATAGGATACCTTAAATAATAGTTAGTAATAGGGGTAGTAACTAAACTAGTTACTCTTAGTAGTACTTCTACAAGCTTACTAGTACTTAGTAGCTACTTAGTACTTCTTTCTACCTATAGATAGATAGTAGTACTAAGTAGTTTAATTAGGAGATCTAAGTAATTCTTTAAATAGTTATTTACTTTGTATAGGACAACTAGAATACTTACCTATCTATAGTATAACTAGCGCTTAATAATAGGACTATAACTATAATAAGTTTTAGCCCCTTCTTTCTTAACTATAGGTATTATATAAACTTCTTTCCTATAGTAGATATAAAACTAGAGAATAACTAGGAAGTTACTACTACTAAGTTAGTATAGTACTAGAAAGATATACTATATATAGTATAGGCTATAATAATAGTAGTAAAGTACAACTAGGAGGAGTTAGTAAACTATTACTAGCGCCTCGTAAAGAGGTATTAAGTAGGTAATATAGTTTAGCTTTTACTAGTAAATATAGCTATACTATAACTCTTAAGGAAACTAAACTAGCTATACTATAAGTATAAGGTAATAAAGATTATATTATTAAATATAGTAAAGCTAGATATACTAAGAGAAGTTTATAAAGTCTTTAATATAAACTTACGTTAGAGGGTACCTAATAACCCCCTACTAGGATAATAGGTAAATAACTTCTACCTACTACCTATTACTTATATTAAAGGTAAACCTAAATTGGCTATAAAAAGGATTCTAACTATAAAAAAGTATAGTAGGAATAGCGCTAGTATGCTATAAGCGCTAGTTAAATAGGTAGGATATAGAAAGCTAACCTAGAAGCTATTAGACTAGGTGTAGAAAACTATAGCTATAAAAGAATATAACTAGACTACTAGGGGGGTACTAAGGCCTAAGGGGGGGGATACTATTATAGGCTTTACTATAAAAGATAAGCATAGGTAGAACCTACGTATAGAACAACCTTCTACTAGTAGTAACCTACCTAGTAGGCTACTACTTACCCCCTAGAGAGCAGCTAGACTATAGATTATTCCTTCTTCCCCTCTTTAGTATAGATACATTTAATTAAGGTACCCCTATTATTAACAAACAACAGCTACACCCCTTATAGTTTATTATAGTATTAAAGTACTTAATACCTAGCTTACTAATATATTAATAATAAAAGTTAAAAGCCTTATTATAAAGTATTAATAAGAAGGTGTAGGTATAGTACTATAGTCTAATATTAACCTTTATATAGGCGTTACAGAAGACTACTACCTTTATATTAAATATATTATATACATCCCCTCTATACTTTACCTTATTAGTATTAAGGATATAGGCAAGGTCTTTAAATTACTTGAACTAAATATAGTCTTTATCCTTATTACTATAGGTACTAATAATTACTATAGGAGGGGGTAGTAGTAGTTAAATAGACTTTCTTTAGTACTAATAGTTAAAAGGGTTATTATTATTATCTTTATCATTACCTATTATATACTTATTATTATTAAGGTTAATAAAGAAGAATCTAGTAGATTAATAAGGTTATATATGTACGTTAGGGTATTTTATAAATAGGTTTAAGGATATATTACGCCTTAGTACTGTACTCTTTAGGCGCTATAGTTATTAAGCTATATTATTAAGTAAGTCTTTTATACATTTAGTATAATTAATAGCCTTTTGTTAGTACTATTTGTAATCCTAGACTTAGGTTATAGTATCTTAATAGTTATCTTATAACTATAATGTCTTTTTAGAGATATCTTCTAGGCCTATAATACTACTTAGAAAATTATTATTCTAAATAGTAAGCTTAAACTTAGAGGTATTTTTAGCTACCTCTATTATCTTTTTAATAGTCTATTTATAGTATTTATTATAACTAAGATATTTAAAGAGGTTGTTAATAATATTATCCTAATTCTTAGTAACGTGTACTCCTTATTTATAGAGGGTATCTTATAAGATCTCCTTTATAATAGTCCCTATAGTAGTAAAGACTTGTATAGTCTATCTATTAAAGTCTTACATAATGTAGTACTATAGATCTTAACTAAATAGGGCGTTATAGTACTATTAGGTAATAGCGTAGGTAATATATAAGCTTATTTTTCTTAGCTCTAAACTACTTATAAATACCTTATTAATGTTACCTTACGTTACGTAGTTAATAAATTATATATAGACTAAAGGAACAGGAAGGAGGTTAGGGATTATTAATCCCCTTATAGCCTACCTCTACTATAAAGAACCTAATAGGTTAACTATTATAATAAAAAATTAAATACATAATAAAAGGATAAATAAAGTAATAAAAGATAAGTTAAAAGGTAATAACCTCTCTTTTTTATAAAAAGGTTATAGTTATTATTATTTTTTATTTTTTTATAACTTTAAAAACATAATCCTTAGGCTTACTTAGTACTAGTACTTTCCTTTTATACTTACGTTTAAGTATCTTATTATTAGCATTAAGGCTTACTAAAGAAAAAGAAAGAAAAATAGTATAATTAATATAGTTTTTATAGGTTTTGAGGCGTTAATAATAGTAATCTTATAAGTTAAAAGATAAATTCTTATAGGGTAAGATAAGAATCTAGAAGGTAGGGGGAAAAATTATAGATAAGTATACTTATTAAGTAAAGTCTAATACTTTATAAAGTTAATAAATAGTATAACATAATATACTTAAAGGTATTTCTAATAGCTAACTAAATAATAGAAGGTTTAGCTTTTAAGGTAACCTTAATAGCTAACTAAATAATAGAAGAGGTTGTTTTAGTAATCTTAAGGGGTTTATAATAACTTACTAAGACTTTCTTCTTTACCTAGCTTATCTATAGTTATTACTAACTACTAATTAGTATTAATATAAGGTAAAATTAATTAATTATTTAAAGTTGGTAATAACCTTAATTCTATAATAGTAAACCATAGCTATAAGGAGGGAAGGAAGTCTAGGTATAGGCTTTACTTAGCTGCCTGCTAAGTAAAGAAGGTGGTTCCCTACTTTTATCCCCTTAACTCCAATCCGCCCTCCTTATCTCCAATACAGAGGCATTCGGCCCAATCCCCTGTGAACTAACACATACTCTACCTCTTTATTAATCCCTGTTTTATCTCTTTTCAACCCTAGGAGTTGAATCCTTCTAAATTCTATGATATCTCTAGGTAAACTTTATTTATTACCCTTGTTCTTGTTACAAATGCGAACTTGGTTATTTAGACTACGTAGTTTTGTTCAAGTCTGTCAAATTGGAAAATGCAAACCGGTGCCGCCCTAAGTACGCTGTTGATTGACTTTGACTTAAATATGCGACGCAGGCACGCTGTACAAAATCCGCAACACATATTCTCGCCGGTCTAGTTATCTACCTTGAGTACCATTTGCTGGAGTCTACTGAGAGTACAAACACTACAGTAGCAACGATGCGCGCCACCGTCGCCGGATCCCTCTTCTCATGCCTAATGCATGGCTTACCATGTCTCGCCAACCCGCCAGCCAGCCCGTCATCCATAGCAAAGTGTCCAACACAAGATCGTTGCACTCGATGGTGCTAACCGGCCATGCAGTGCGATATACTCAACACGGCTTTGCCAGGCAAGGTAGCCTACCCCGACACGGCTGCATACAACAAATCGAACGTCTACTAGTCCCGTAGACAGGACATGGAGTCCTCGTGCATTGTTCTCCCCGTATCATTCGAGGAAGTTTCCAAGGCCCTGATGCTCGTCACCAAGAACGGCAGCCCCTTCACCATCAAGGGCGGAGGACATACGCCGTTCACTGGGGCATCGAATATCGAGAACGGCGTCGCAATCGCCTTGGACGCGTTGAACGCTATCGGGACCTCTACTGGGCGCTCCGTGGTGGTGGTGGATCCAGCTTCGGCATCGTGACCCGATTTGACGTTGAAACTTACAAGCAAGGCGACATCTGGAGCCGGCTGACGACAGTGTGGCCAGCCAGCGAGGCAGCCAACGTTCTCGGTACTTTTTCTACGACCACCAAGGAAAAGCTACACTCTGGACAGGATCCGGACTCCCACCTCATGTATGGTTTGGTCTATCCCGAAGGAGCGGAGGGAGACGGACTTGTGATTGAACCTTTCGTCCCCGCACGCGCCGGGTGGCGAACCGAACACCATGGAGGGCTTCACTCAGCTTCCAGCCTCTCACCAACCCTTCACTCGAGGCCATGCAGAGAAATGGCGGCAACCCCACGGGCCTCGGACCCAGCGAGTTCCCATCGTGTATCATCTCCGTACCCACCACCTGGACCGATCCGGCTCTCGACGATTTCATCGAGGCCCGCACCAACCAATTCTTCAACGACCTGGGCGCCATGGCCAAGGCGAGGGGGTTTGGGAACGGCTACGAGTACGTGAACTATGTTGGGAAGTTACAGGATGTGATTGCAAGGTACGGCGAGGAGAACCAGGCCAAGCTTCAGGCTATCGCACGCAAGTATGACCCAGAAGGTCTCTCGCGTAAGCTCTGGGGGGGTTACTTCAAGCCGTAAGGGCTATGCATCTGGTTTTCGTCTACACCAGCATTGTACACCTCATTCACCAAGGCAACTAATGTTGAGATGAGAGAAACCGTAAATCTCTTCCCAATCTTGTACATGGTACCATGGTCGCATCAGTTAACAATGCTACGGATAGGCTTAAAAAAACCCACGGGTACCCGAATAGGTGAATACCCATCTAACCCATGGGTTTGATATGGGTACCTATATGGGTTATGGGTTAGTATGGGTTATGGGTTTTTTGTGGATACGTGGGTTATAGGTTTATAGGTTAGACCTATATAGGTATTATTAACTTATAGGTTTAGGTATTTTAGGTACCTATTAAAGATACTGTATAAAAGTAAGGAAATATGAAATTTACAACGTAAATATAAGTAGATAATAAATATATAGGAAATTAAAAAGAAGGCCTAATTCTATACTTTCTAATGCTTTAATAGCGATTTAGAAGTAAATACATCCTTATTATCCTTATTATCCTTAGAAACAGAGGATAATAGCTCTGTTTAGGACCTAGAAGGTTAGCTATAACTAAAGCATA
>PUHP01000940.1:0-14801 GCA_006783085.1 Colletotrichum shisoi | reverse complement strand
CCCCCCCCCCCCCCCCCCCCGAAAGCTTTCATTCTTCATGACAGTTGCCGGAAGCCGCGGCGAATATCCGACAATGTGCTGAACGCTTTTGCGGCACCGAAAGAACGAACGGGGCATCATTGCAAGCCAGAGCCACTTGCCTCGTGTGGCGAGGGGGTGTCAGCTACAGCTACTGTTTTTGTCGGGCTCAATTAACAGTAGCTCTACTCCCCCGCGGTCCAAAGCCACCACTCAGCTATACGGTATTTGGCTACAAGAATGCTCTTCTGCATTCCCAGTTTCTTTGGACTTGGTGAGTCCTTATGGACATCCCGTGATTGGCATCGACAAGGGGCCTTGATGTATAGCACACTCCCGTCACCGTCTTCTCAACACTTTCGCAGGCTTGCGTTGGGGGGGGGGGGCTCTAGGCACAACGACGCGACAGGGAGAAGCGAACGTTCGAAAGAAGAATAGCAGGATATCGGAAGATGGATGGTACTTGCCCAGAGGGCATATCCTGCGTTTGCTCATCGAAGGCGAATCAAACCTAACTAACACTGGCTGTGTGATAGTGCTTACCTCCTCCCCTCCCGCTGACAGCAAGTTACAACCCTAAAAAGGAAAGGGGGGCTTCCCGTTGTTATGGGCCTCCAACATGGTGCGCATTTCATCCCACCTTAGACTACACCGACCCCGAGTTTTCCTGACTACCGGCCGTGGGTGACATTCGGTCCGCGCCGGAGACCCTGGCGAACGGCGTCCAGCCGGCGGCCGTGGTATTTTCGGCTAGCAACGATTCACCAGGAACCCTAGAAGGCGATGAGAGGGTCGTCTGCTTCGACAAGCGCCAGTTTAGACCCAGTGTTGAACTTGACGCGGTCCCCATGGGTGGCTATGGACTAAATATCAAGAGGTGGGGTATATGGCATTCGGTACCCTCACAAGACTCTCGAGAGTCTTCTCTCCCTGTTGGTGTTGGTCGTCAAAACCCAGCATCCATGACTTCTCCTCAGTGACTCAAAGTTTCTCGGCCTTGGCCAAAGGATCACCCGGTTCTCCTGGCCCCGGTCGATCACCACGGCGCAGAGCAATTCGACGAAGTCCCAACTTCAACGGGGAGGACGGTGGGTATTTACACACAACTCCCCTGGTTCTTTTTGGAACAAGCGATTATGAGTATGTGGTCGGGCAATAGCCTCAAGTGTAATGATGGCCTTGTTGGCCCTAGGAGAGACACTATGCCCGGGTATGGTTGAATATGGCGCACGATATTCTTGGGAACGCGTAGAGATATGCCCCCGGTCAAAGCCGTCCGCTTTTTGGATCGGTTTGGAAATGAAGCCTCATATTGAGTTCATTGAGAATTATGTGGTCGAAGGTCGATTGGCCCGAATTCGGTTTCTCTTTTGTGATTCTTCCCGTGAGACCAGTACGGTGTTGGGTCTATGCCCTTGAACGTAGCCAGTCGTCCCCGTGACCGATATCGGGTATCTGCCAGCCAGGACTCAGCCTGATGCGGTCTTATGATGAAGGGATAGTGAGCGCTCGTGTTGATTCTCCAACCAGAGGGTCATTGCTGCGGCAAGGAATGCCATTCCAGGATCGGGAACTGTTACTGGCCAAGGTGCAGACGGTGAACTGGTGGTCTGGAACGCGCACTCGAGCGCCGCTGACAGCGGCATTCCCTCGCACATTTCCATCTTTTCAGGCAACCACGGGATGAACCCGTTCTCCAAGAAAACTCCGGTGTACTCGGGTCATTCTGATGTTCGGACCCAATTCTTCTTCAACGTCCCAAAGGGTGTTTCCCAATTCCTCTTGTTCCTTACGGAAACGCCACTCTCGAGTATCAAGCCTCGAGGCGGACATTCGACTAAAGTAGGGGGGCACCATAGAGGAGGAGGTCCGAACCCCCAACGTCAACACAACCTGTTGCATAGACACTGGCCTCAACGAGCTGGTCACGGCAAGGAGAGCATACTTCCCGTCGATCGATGGCTCGACATGGTTTCCTTTGCCTCCAGCTGGCCACTTTGGCTGGTCGAACATCTGTGGAGCTGCAGGGTGGATGACATCTGAAGGGGGAAAGCCTTCCCCTGATAAATACAGACATGTCGACTTGGAAACGGTTCAAGAGATCATTGGACTTTGGTGTAGACGCGCAGCAATGGTTCCCGATCTGGGCGGGACCACATTTTGGCAATAGCTCTCCGGAAGCCATGAGCATGCCCGGAACTCACCTACACATC
Source organism: Colletotrichum shisoi (assembly GCA_006783085.1). Classification (NCBI taxonomy): domain Eukaryota; kingdom Fungi; phylum Ascomycota; class Sordariomycetes; order Glomerellales; family Glomerellaceae; genus Colletotrichum; species Colletotrichum shisoi. Next base: position 12,570 of record PUHP01000940.1, on the reverse strand, counting down.
GCCTGGCGTTTTTACACACGGCGTGACAAACATGGTCCCAGGAAAGAAGGAGGTCAATGGCACCAAAGGCCTCCATGCTACGATGCAGGACGTTCTCTAGATGGCAGCAAATACAGTCAACGGACCGATGGCTTGTTCAGTGTATGGACAAGCGGCCGCGGGCGAGAATCGACTTGTAAAGAACTAAATGTCCGAGGGGGAGACACGCTGTTGTCAACGCCGAGCAGGACAAAGCGAGGGTAAACACTCTCCTCGGATGATGCGCCGTCGATAATTCTCTCAACCACCCTCAGCTGGGGCGGACAAGTTTATAGGAGACGACGCGTGTATCAACTTCACACGGCGGCTATGATTGTAAATACAAGTAGATACATGGAGACCGTCGTTGATATGTTTTTGAAGCCCTTGACACGTATCTCTCGGCCCTGTCTGACGGCACTTAGAGGTGAACGGTATTCGGCACTAGGAAAACGCGAAGGAGCTGCCGACACTGTTCACTGTTGCGTACCGCATAGCATCATGGTCACAGTGGTGAAGAATGGATGCCAAGATGCGACGGGCAAGACTTCAGGTCCTTAGACGCGCGTTCTGGGGGAGGGAACCGAAACGACACGACGTCGAGGCTGATGGCTGTCGTCAGCTGCGCCACGGTGCAACCTCTCTCTCTCTCTCTCTCTTTCTCATGTGTTTGAAGAAGCAGGGGGGAAAGGTTCCTGGCGATGATGGGTAACTACGGGTCCAGGTCTCGATCTTCATGTGATGGTTTCTCTTGACTACGGAGGGTTTTGGCCAAAAGGCCCCTTGTCCATGGGCTGCTGCACCGCCGCCTTTGTATTGAGCAATCGCTGAGCTGTCGTCTTCGTCAGACTCCAAACAGCACTTACAAGTGGGGATTCGCCTCCGGGGGCGTTTTAGGAGATTGGTTTCTTGGGCAATCAACGCCGATCAGGGATGCTTGGGTGGTGAAGACCCAGGAAGTACATAGTAAGTGGCTGGTGAATTGGCAAAAAGGTGACGATTGTCGAAAGAGGGGTCGAGCTTGCGGTACGTACCGCCACCCGGCTTCTGAGTTCAAACTCCACAGCATAGAAGCGAGCTTTGGAGCGGGTGGGGCGCGTCAAATAAGAAAAGCACGGTGTTGTGTCAGTGCGTGTGACGACCTGACAGGTGCCTTAACCTACCTACCTAGGTACAGGTAGGTGCCATTAAAGGGGGGAGGGTGGGGGTTCTTTTACAGTGGTCCGAGGACTGGGAACACCCTGAAATGTGCTGGGCAGAGAGCGTCCAATGACGTCGCTCGCCGCCGAGAGGCCTCTCGCGCACGCACCAGTGACACCAACACGACGACAGCAACAGGCTACAAGCCACTGCTACAGCACGACGGACCACCGACAGACATAGTTTAAGCGCCATCCGAGTTGGTTGCTCCGACTTGGACACACCGTCAATCCAACCAGAGTCACCCTCACTACACCCTAAACTCGTCTGTCCAGAGACAGAACTGCAGTAGTCACTCGTCACAGAGTCTCGCAACACCGGCCACCGGGTGCCGCTCAACGTTGTGTCCTGATACCGCCGCGTTTATCTCGCCTACTCGCCATCTTTGTCTGATCGCTTAACCCGACCTGACCTACAAACAACCTCGAATCCACGGACATCCGCCCTTTAGCAAACCAACTCCTGCTCTACCCGTCGTGTGCCTTGGATCCAAAACACCTCAAGTACCCCGATCACCCTACGATTCCGCCCCAGACGGTCTCCCGACAATACGTGCCAGTCGCTCCTCCAGATACCACTACTGCCCGCAAGTGACGGCTCGCTCTGCACGACACCCGCTGCCATGGCTTCGGGACACAACGTACGGCCTCGAGAACCGAGACGATCACACCACACTGGGACCGGCCTAGCTGACCTTGAAACCAGGACCCCAAGCTCCTATACGCCATCAATGGCGTTAAGGCATTCCACATCTCCAACGGCAAGGAGGAGTCTCTCACTCCCGCCGGTCCTCAGACCTTGTCGCTGTTGATGGTGCCGACATCCTCACCCTTTTCCGACACCGTAGAAACTCCCGCAGAGGACTTCTACCTGCACCTACACCTGCCTCCCGAGCTCGACCTCCCTCTCCCCGCCACCACCCAGATCTACCACCAGCCGCCGACGAGCTACCTCATTCCTAGATGGGACCTCGGGCCCGACAGCGGCGCCTTCACCCGCATCGAATTTCCGGACACAGGGAGCAGAAAGGGTCTGCAGGAAGACATCGACACCTTTGAGACCATCCTTGCTCAGTGCACCGCCTTTCTCGAGCGCGCCCCGCCCCCAAATACCACCTCCTCGTCCAAGTCGAAAGCCGCGGCCGCGGCCGCGGCCGCTGCCGCCGCCGCCGCATACCCCTACGACGACCCCGTGTCCGACGGCCCCTCAGCAAAGTCCAGGGCCGCCGCCACCGATGGCCTTCCCGCCTACAACCCGGCCGACTACCAGCCGGGACAGGGCTATGCGCCGGGGGCTCACAGCTCATCCAACAACGGCGGCAGGATCGTGCTCATCGACGAGGAGGATGGCAGCGTCATTGGAGAGCTGACAGAGAACTACCAAGTGAACGAGGAGCTGGGCGTTAGGCCCGGCACCAAAGGTAAGTTCGGCGGCGGCAACCAGGCCGAGCTTGACTCACATGGCATGTTAGATCCGGTGGAGATCACACTCCCTGCCGACAACAGCCAAGCCATTACCGTCCAGCCCCTTTCGCAGGAATACCGCGAGCTGGTCATGCACCCTTCGTATAAAAAGTCCTTTCTAGTCGCCAACGCCTCCAAGGCATCGCGCCTCATCGTGACGTCGTCCGATCTGGTGACCAAGGGCCTGCAGTCCTCGGCCGACAACTTTACCAAGAAGACCAAGTCGACGAACGAGCCAGTGACCTTTACCCCGGCGGCCCACGACCGCATCCGCCGCATCAACCAGTTCTCCACCAAGGCGGCCGGCTTGTCGGCCACCACGGTCGGCGCCGTGGGCAAAGTCGCGCAGAACCTGGGCGCCACTCTCGCCAGGAAGAAGGACGGCAGTGGACGAGGCTACGACAAGGACGGCAACCCCATTGAGGGTTACAAGCCCGGCCTGCTGAACAGGAGCCTGATGGCCTTCAACACCGTCGCGGACGGCATCGACCAGGCCGGACGCAACTTGCTGACCGGCACGTCGTCTAGCGTCTCTCAGATGGTGGAGCACCGCTGGGGCCCCGAGGCCGGTCAGGTGTCGCGTAACATTGGTGGCGGCTTCAAGAATGTCGGGTTGGTCTATATCGATGTGACGGGCGTCTCTCGCAGAGCCATCCTAAAGAGCGTGGCCAGGGGCATGGTCGTTGGTAAGGTCAAGGGAGGCGGGCAGATCATCGTCGGAGGTGGCGATGGAGGCGCTGTGGTGCTGCCCGAAGATGCCAAGAACCGGCGAGACGATCAGAGTGACACGGCTAGCCTGTACACGGCGTACGAAGGCAACGGCAAGCAACCTGCCGGACAGCGGCCATGAGAGGAGAAGGTAGCGGATGAACAGAAAGCCATGAGAGAAAAGGAAGCCTGAGAAGTAGGACCCAGGTGCCAAGGAGAAAGGCTTTCTTAAGTAGGTTTGTAAATGACAGAACCAGTGTCGATGGACACGCACGTCACGGAGGGGCAGCTGCGGGGGTTTTTCTTTCTTCGCGTGTATAAGCGTATGCAATTCGAGTATACGAAATGGGCCCAATCCCTAGGTAGTAGAAGCAAATAGCGACCACTGGGAACCATTGGCATCCGTTAGACTTCCATTCCCCGAGAACGAAGATAAGGGATGGCGGCTCGCCGGTGCCGTCGGTGCCGTTCCAGCTCCTCCCTTACTAGTCATGCAAGGTATCCGTACATTAGGTTACCTAATCCATCCGTAGGGCACGTGACGTTTGGCTGCGGGTCTCAGAAGCAGCCACTTTAGACGGCTCCGTCGCGTCCCTAGTCGCCAGTCGCGCTTTCTCTTTCAAGCCCATCTTATCAATGCGGCTGCTGTGATATCGGAAAGGGAATTTGGGCCCTCAGCATGGAGCCTCCTTGACACCGGCGCAGTTTCGTTGTGGCTCGCGCTCTCTCCTATTCCCCAACCCAACCGAGGAGGAAGAAATCCAATTGGGCTCGTGCCACGATATTTTTGCATGCAGGCAGGTCCGGCCGCATCAGGTAATTGATATCACCCAACCTGCCAACCGTCCACCCTCACCGTCACCGTCATCGTCACCATCCACTTCCACCGTCCGCCATCCAACTCATCCATCATCACCCCCCTCCCTCCTCGTCCCAAACGCTCCTTTGCTTCCTTCCTGCCCCCGATCATTCTCACGCCGGGTCCTGGGAGACGCCCCCTCGCGCCGTTTGCTACACCATCAAATGAATCGATGTGTCGCTTCGAGCTTCTCGGTGCTTTCATCCTGCTTCTCCGCGACTTTGGCGAAAAGTCAAAGTCGAAGAAGCCGCCGCAACCCCGCGAAATGTGCCATCTCTTCCTCTCCTTGCCTTTTGGTCCCGACTCTCACTCACTGTCTCTCTCTGTCTCTCCCTACTCCTCCGTAAACTCTACTATCGTACGTACCTTGACCAACTAACGTCTTCCGTTCCTTCTCTCCCGTGCAGAAGCAAGCAGCCGCCATGCTCCACGAAATCCTCCTCGCCCTCTCTGGCCACCCCTCCCCTCTCCTCCGGACCGACAACCCCGACCCAAATGCGCTCCCGACGGCCGTCTCACCCCCGGAGCGCGAGCTCCTAGCCACCGCCGGTCATCTCAGCGATCTCCACGTTAAGCTGCAGGGCTACACGGCGCCCATCGCCGCCGAGCACCCTTCCACCATCTGCCGCGCTGTCGCCACCGCCGTGCAGTCCGTCCACCTTGCCGCCTTTCAGCGCAAGGTCCTCGAGGTCGAGGAGACGATCCTTCGCAGGGATTCGAGCCTTGTCGGCGCCTACAACATTGTACCCCTGACCGCTGTCGTCGGGGAGTTCTCCGAGTGGACGCGGCGGATGGAGTGGCTGTGGGAGATTGTCCAGTTTATGCTGAAGAAGCAGCAAGGGCAGACGTGTCGCGGCGCTCACCTCATCGATCGGTTGCGGGGCGAGCTGCAGAGTGGGTACGTAGACATCGAGCGGACGGCCATGAGCCTTGTCTCTGTCGCCGAGACGGCGTGGTTGAAGCAGGTGTCTGCATGGATACTCTACGGGCGCCTGCCGACGTTCGGAGGCGACGACTTTTTCGTCCAGAAGATGGACACCGGTGACCAGGTGTGTTGGTGCCACGAAGTCGTGTGCGTCGTTTTGGGTGACGGCTAACTGGTGTAGGATTACGTCTCAGTGCCGGCCCTGCTGCCCAAATTTGTCACTCCGGTGGTCGCGTCGTCGATGCTGTTCATCGGCAGGTCGTTGAACCATGTTCGCGTCAAAGGCAGTGTGGAATCAGGACTGCAAGGCCTTGACCACTTGTCATCTCAGCTCAAAGAGCTATCCGCCCTGACCTACCCCCTCAACACAGCCGGCTTCTCGCGCGCAATAACATCCGTTCGGCTCACCCTCTCGCGCACAATATTGCTGAAATTGCTACCCCTCACCAAGGTCGTCGAGGCTCTCCAGATCCTGCGCGAGTTCTTCCTCTTGGGCCGCGGCGAGTTCGCCATGGCTTTGACCCAGCAAGCAGACGAGAAACTGCGCAGCCGGTGGAAACGGTCGGATAACCTCGCGTATGAGAAGCGCGAAGGGTTGGGCACTTTCGCGGTCAAGGAGGGTGAGGCTGCGGCAGTGCTGGCCAAAACGTGGGCAGCGATGGGCCTGATGCAGGGCCAGCACGCAGACGAAGATGAGGGCTTGGAAATTGCGCGCGAACTGCTGCGGCTAAATCTTACCAAGTCCAAACCGGCGGTTCCTCTAAAGCTCGAAGCTAGTGTATCACGGCCGACAGCCAAGACCTTGGCCACGACTCCCTTTCGCAACCTACTGCTCTCCGTCCCAGTCGTTTTGACTATGCAGATTCCCTCGCCGCTCGACATGTTTCTCACCCCCTCCGACCTTCAGATCTACTCCACTATAAACTCTTACCTCTTATCCATCCGTCGAGCACACATACGTCTCACCGAGTTGTGGAAGATCACATCTCTACGTCGTCACCATCCGGCACCGCCGTCACCTCCTGCCGGAAACACTAGAGTCGGCCGTGCCAAGGTGATTTTGCTTCGTCAACGCTACGCGACGCGGTCCAACGCCTTGCGCAGTGCGTGGGTAACCTGCAGCACAGCGCTCTTCTTCCTCTCCGAGACGGAGGCATACTTGCAGACCGAGGTTGTGGCAGGGCTGTGGGATGGTTTCCACGCCTGGTTGACGTCGAGCGAGAAGGAGAACAGCCATGCGGCCGCTGCGTCTGGCGCATCAATCAAAGCGGCCACAAAGCCTGCAACGGAAGACGAGGAAGGGGACGGAGATGATGACATCTGGCTCGCACAGAGCGCATCTTGCCACAAACCAGCCGCCAAACCAATAGACTCGAACCCAACACACGACCCTCAAAGTCTCGCCACTGCCCACCGTGCCTACCTTCGCGCCCTCTCCACCCGCCTCCTACTCACATTCCCCTCCTACACGGACCCGCTGTATAACCTTCTTACTCACACCGATCACCTTGTCGCCCTGACACAACGCCTCCACGCGGTCTGGACGTCGATGGACCTCGAAGCGGACGCCGGCGTCGTCGACGCGTTTGTGGACCTCGAGATCGAGGAGACGGAGGTGCGCTCCGCGATCCGCGACGTGGAGAAGCACGTCAAGGACGGCATCAGGGATGTCATCGCCGCGCTGCGTTCGCTTGAGGCGGACCCGGCCGCGTTCGCAGACGAGGAGGAGGGCGGCGAGGAGGGCGTCTTAAGGGAAGAGGGAGAGTACGTGCCGCGCAGGGTTGGCGGTGTGGAGAGGCTGCTGATGAAGCTCGACCTGGCTGGGTGGTTTGGCGAGAGGAAGGATGATTTCGGGTTTGTGTTTAGCGAATATTGAGCACAGCGACGAAGTTACGAATGCATATGCCACGATTCTCGTCACGATGCTGCAGAGCTACAGCTCACACGAAAATGACCTGCGCGCTGTTCTTGGGGGAAGTCACGCAGGAGCGAGGGCCCGCGATGCAACACATGTCGTCATATCCGACATTCCGAAATTCGCATCAAGAAACAGCCTTTCCTGCGCAGGGGCGACGAGGATAGAAGTGCACGACAGCAAGTCGTGATTCCACGGTGTGTGTGTGTGCCGGGTCCCGTCAGGGAAGCTAGTCTGGCGTTCAGATTCAAGCAGGCGAGGAAGGGAATGAATGACCTTGCTGGTGCAGCAGTGCACGTCAAGCGAAAAAGGCAGCGAGAGAGAGAGAGAGAGAGACACACAGAGAGAGAGAGCGGCGAGACGGGACGGACGTCATGGGTCACGCCAGAGCGGAGCTGGGGTGTCACTGCCGCCGGCTCGCGGACGGATGATAGTGGCGGCAGGCGGTGTGGTGTGGGGACAGAGAGTCCTGTCCAGGACTTGGCGGCTCCCAACGTCTCGTAATGGGGGGGTGGCCGGTGGGACGACGTCGCCGTCGTTTTTCGACCGTTGTCCGCAGTCAGTCGGTCCATGCCATTGACCAGAGGGAGGAGAGAAGGGACGCCGGGACCTCCCGTCCCCCCTTTTTACCTCCTTTCCTCCATCATTTGAGGTTGGCGGGCGTTTGCAATGTGTCAATCGTGTAAACGTGGCTCAACGGAGGTTCAATCAGGAAGGAGGGCCTTTTCATGTGCCGTTGCCCTCAGTCAAACAGAGATTCAGTCGAATGGACAGAGGGCACTGAATAAACCATGATGCATACTTTCTTTTCGTCATTCATCATCTCGATGAGTCTGTCCGTAGATAGGAAAGATCCCAAGCGTCGCGCCATTCCATCCACGCCCTCCTCCGCTCATCCGCTCATCCGGTCCCCTGAAACCCAATGCATCGGATCCTACGCCTGTTGAAATGCGATCCTCCTTCGAAAGAAGGGGCGGGGAGAAGAAAAAGGAAGAAAAGTTACACGCAGATAGATGTACACACGTGGAATAAGAAAAAATCGCTCGAGAACGCCGTCTTCCGCCCCGTGCCAGCCAGTGGGGGGTGGGGCAGGAGGAGATATCTCATGATATATCCTGGCCCACCATATCCCATTGCCGTCATCGGGTTTTGCGTATGTGGGTGGGGTGGCCTATGTGTCTGTGTCTGTTTTTATATGTGTTGTAGCGTACTTTTGCAGCTGATATGTTTCCTCTCTCTCTCCTTGGAGATGGGCTGTATTCGTTCCCAGCGTCCCATCCGGATGGAGCTGTCTCTGTTTCTGATCCTTTTCCCCAAAGAAAAATAAGAACAATTTGTTTGGTTGCTTGATAGAAGTTTGTCACATTCGGAGGGGTTGAAATGAAAAGAGTCTTGTGGGCGCTCCGAAACAAGACTCTGCGCGCCATACAACCCGGCTCGCGAATCTCAGTAGGTTGGAATTGGGCGTTGTCGCAAGGGACTCGATATCTGGTCCGAGGCGCGGCGCTGGAAAAGGTGTTGTACAAAGGCCCGGGGCCCGACGTACTCGACATCGACCGTTCGGGACGTCAGAGGTACGGGGATCCGATGGATCTTTTTGGTCTGCCAGCGGTGCTTGATACAGTCGTCGACGAGAGCCATGAGGCCTGTGGCGACGATAACGTCGGCAACGTCGGTGACGGCGTCGAGGACGCTGCGGTCGCTGATCCACATGTGGCAGGGGGGAACCCAGCCGCCGGCGCTCTCGTCCTCGACGACTTGGTTGGGCGAGCGTGTTTCGGGGACGATGTGGGCGACGGCGTCGCTGGCGTTGGTGTTGCCGTCCTTGACGAGGTGGAAGGAGACAACGCCAAGGTTCTTGTCGATCACGCGCTTCCACTGGTATTTGTGACCCCACCACTGGAACTCGTAGCGCTTGTTGTGAGAGCTGCCGCGGCGCTCGACATCGACGCGCGCGTAGTTGGAAAACTCGAGCTTCATGGCGTTGCTGGGCACCGGCCGGGCCTTGGGCTTGGGCTCAAAGGAGGCAGACCGTCGGAAGAAGCCCGAGGGCTCGTCGGCACTGTTGCGGGACGAAGACGCGCTGGATTGCGGCCGGGGCACAGGCACGTCCTTGCCCTTGCCGCCGAGGACGGGGCCGCCCGAGTTTGTGCGCGGGAGCGGCTTCCTCATGGAGAGGGTCTTGATGGCGCTCGAGACCGATCGTTGAAGCGTCGGGCGTTCCTCGACGGTCTCCTCGAGGTACTTGCGCTTGGAGTTGCAGACCTCGCGGCCCGAATCGCGGCAGTACCTCCGGAGGGAGAACTCGCGCTTGCCGAGGTCGTACATGCGCAGGTGGAACAGCTGGATGTTGTAGGGGCGGCGCCCGGGTGCGACGGTGTCGACCCTCAGGTTCATGTTACCGTCGGGGGTGAGGTCGTCGTGGCAGATGGATAGCCTGTTCATGGAGGGGAACAGCTTGGCAAAGTCCTGGGGGGTGGAGGGCCGGACGTCGGTGTCGACGATATCGCGATAGTAGGCGGGTAAAGGCGGTATCTCTTGGTGCGTGTCAAAGCCGTCCATCTCGTAGTTGCGCTTCAGCTCGAGATCGTCGTCGTCCTCTTCCTCGTCGTCGGAGGCCAAGGTAGAGTCGAACGTGTCGACAGATGACCGTAGGCAGTTACTCGTGGAAGGGGATATGTCTTCCTCGTAGACGGGCTGGAATTTATGGGAGAGGGTCCTGGCCTCCTTGACGGATGCGGATGCCTCGGTGCTTGCGTAGTACGAGGTAGGTGTCGTGCTTTGCGACTCATACGTCTCGAACGAGTCGCAGGACTCACTACTTCTGCGGGAGTCCCGACTACTCGTCGAGCTCTCGGGGCCTTTTTTTCGATATGATTGGGACATTGTGTGTTGGGCGGTGGTGTGTAAGTGGTCGAGGGTGGTTGGTGAATGAAAGCGTATGATGGCGTGTGATTGAGCCGAGACCATCAAGGGAAGGACCAAGGCTTCATATATCCCCAGTGAGTGAGGCGAGCCTCGTTAGGCACTGCCGATTTGGTGAGGAGAAAAGGTGAACGTGAAGTATTGTGCAGTTGGCGAAGGGCTCTAGGCAATGATGTGTTTGACTTGTGACCGGGGTCTCCGTTTCTGGTCAGAACCTGAGGCGAAGGCGACTGTTGGATGAAGCAAGGGTGTGGGAGTCTTTGGGCGGGCGTGCGTGTGAGTGAGTGTGAGCGTGATTTGGCACAATTCTGCATGTGTCGAGAAGCTGAGATGTGAGATGACGAAGAAGTGAGTATGGTGAGGGGGTGTTGGATATGGTACAGATGGCAAAAGACAATGAAATTGTTAGGCAGAAAGACGGAGAGTGCGAGGGAAAGGGAGCAGCTAGAGAATAAGAATGCAGAGCAGAGAAGGGTGATGATATGTTAGTGGTGATGGGGGAGTCGGAACGTTGCGGACGGCATCCCTACATAGTACGGCACCTGGGTAGGTACCTGTACCCCATACCCTGTGTACCTGGGTAGGTAGGGTAGGTAGGGTAGGTACATCAGGTAGGGGGGTTGCCAGTGTCACCACACGGCTGGAATTGGAATAACAGGCGCTGGCGACGAAAGCCTCATGGGGAATGTGGATGCGATGCGGGCATGACATGGCCCTTGGGTGTGTTTTCCCCTGGGAGTTGGAGAGTACATCGTAAGTGAGTGAGTGGAACTTGCGTGGGAGAGAAAGGTTCGGCCTCGCTGGGCTTGGCTTTGCAATGCAGAAACAAGTCACCATGGCCGAAAGTCAGAATGTGACGAGAAAAAAAAGAAGAAGCCCCGAACTCCAGGACTCAGGAGACATGCGGGGAGAGAGCAGGAACCGTCGCCCGTCGTGGCATGTTCCCTGCCCAAGACCAAAAGTGTCCACCCAACGAGTCGTCCCAGTCCGACGAATAGGCGCGATGTCGCGTCTCTAGTGCTGTATCGGAGTCTACGATGTACCTACATCGTAGGTAAATAGGTAGGTACCTACCTACCTAGATACACAACTATGTAGACACCTACCTAGGTAGATAGGGAAAGAATAGGGATGCTGCCCAAAAACAGCTGCTGATGAGGCCAGATACGTACTTGCAACGGGGGCGAAGACAGTCTCTTCGCTGAAAAGGGAGCTTGGGGTGGCACCACAGGTCTCACGGTTTGGCTTTACGACGGCATGTCGTTTTTTCCCAGATGGACCCCGACCCCAGCCAGCTTGTCGACGCTCGGTTTGCTAGTCTGCCAATGTTGAAAAGCTCGAAAAGTTTAAGTATGCCAGGCGAGCTGATAACCCAGCCCAACGACATTGACAACGAACCCTTGGCTTGCGACTCTCGTGGCTGAGCAAACCGGTAAAAGTGAAAGCAAACAAATGTCCGCAGATGAACAGTTCTGACGAGGTGAGTTTTTGGGTTGTTTTTACGGTACCCTCCTGGTACCTAGACAGGTCGGTACTCCAACGGCTGCTCTTTCCTCTCTTCCCACCTCCTCCGTTTCTTCCTTAGGTAGGTAGGTAAGGTACCTACCTACCTTTGGGGGTACAGATAGATACCCAGGTACTCGAATGGCCTCGGGAAGGAAGTCGGTACCGGGAAAGCATCATCGCACTTGCCCAATCGTCTCCCGAGGATCGTCCGTCGTCGACCGCCCTGGACCGTCCACCCATTTCCGTCTCTGGCCCGTTCTGATAGAAAGAAGCACATCGCATCAATCATCGGCAACCCCTCGCTCGCCCTTCTCGACCCATCCGTCACCTCCATCCTCGGCCACTCTCCCTGCCAGCTCTTCACACCAAGACTTGGGTCTGCATCTAGAACGTGCTCGCGTCTTCCCTTTCCCCCGCCCTCCCGTCCTGTCGTTCGCTGGCTGGCCGCTCCGTTATTACTATCGATACACCACATGCAGTACTTTGTGACTCAGTCTCACGACCACGGGCCCGCCACAGCAGCGGTTTCCCAACTCGCACCTGTCGACCCTCCAATCGAACTCTGTCACGCCCGCGCCAATTACAGTTCCATTCGGACTGCTACGACAGTCTTCTGGAACTCCTGCCGATGGCTACCTTCCGTCACTGGGGGCGTGGGTGGCACATCGTGCGTGACACTAGACCCTCCTCTGTGCCCCGCGATTCCCTGTCTACTGCTTACTTACACAGCCTTCAGCATCCAGGCGGGTCTGTCCTCGGCGTAACCTGTCATCCTGCACAGGCACCCACCCGCTGTCGCTGCTGTTGACGGAAAGTCAATCCATCCATCAACTTCGTTACCTCTCCATCACGGGACGAAAACTTGAGGCACCAGAGGTCTGAGCTGGCGTCGGCAAACCCCACCAGGTGCGTTGGCGGACCTGGCCTGCTGCGCTCAATATCCCATCAAACGCGGCAAGGCTACATACCCACTTTTTCCCCCGCAATACGGTCACATGACCAGAATACATGACGCAACGACATTTATCCCTATGTTGTTTTGTATGGCATT
>PUHP01000936.1:0-13491 GCA_006783085.1 Colletotrichum shisoi | reverse complement strand
GCAAAGGTTGTTACAACGTCTGACCGTAAGGGAAGGCCTCGTACGAAGCAGCCTGGCAATCGGGAATGGGTTTCTGTCATTCAGGGTGTGTGTGCAGATGGCTGGGCGATGCCTCCGTACGTCATCGTGAAGGGCAAATATCACCTCCTCTCCTGGTACACCAACAGCCAATTCCCAGCCACATGGCGCATCCATCCAAGTGAAAATGGATGGACGACAAATGATATTGGCCTAGATTGGCTACAGCACTTTAATCAGTGCACAAGGACTCGTACGAAGGGCTCTTATCGCCTCTTGATCCTTGATGGTCACAACAGCCATAAATCGACCGACTTTGACGAATACTGCAAGGCACAAAGCATTATTGCTCTCTGTATGCCTCCCCATTCATCGCACGAGCTCCAGCCTCTTGATGTTGGGTGCTTTAGCCCGTTAAAGTACTCGTACGGCAAGGAAATCGAGAAGATGATGCGGATGCAGATTTCGCATATTACTAAGGATGACTTCTTTCCTGCCTTTAAAGCAGCATTGCTCTNTGCATGCCTCCCCATTCATCGCACGAGCTCCAGCCTCTTGATGTTGGGTGCTTTAGCCCGTTAAAGTACTCGTACGGCAAGGAAATCGAGAAGATGATGCGGATGCAGATTTCGCATATTACTAAGGATGACTTCTTTCCTGCCTTTAAAGCAGCATTCTTTGCCTCAATGGGCGAAAACAACGTACGAGCTGGTTTTAGACAGGCAGGCCTTGTACCTTTTAACCCTGAAGTGGTTCTTTCTCGCTTGGATTTCAAGCCAAAGACGCCAACACCATCAAACTCACGGCCAAGCAGCCAAGGCTCCTGGGACGCAAAGACACCAACCACAGCACTAGAGGGCGTACGAAGTGCTTCCTCTCTTAAAAAGAAGATCCAAGCACATCAAGGTAGCTCACCAACACCAATGTACGAAGTAATTGACTTCCAGGCTAGAGGTATTAGCAAGTTAGCCCATAGGCTTGCTATTGTTGAGGCTGAGAACTGTAAGCTTCGTACGGGGATAGAGGTACTAAGTAAGCGCCGGAGGGCAAAAAAGACCCGACTACGTCTTGGAGGGTCACTTAATACTGCTGAAGCAGAGGCACTACAAGTAGAAAAGGGTAGTGTTGATGCTGGAGGAGAGAATAACCCTCAGAAGGAGGGTCGTATAGAAGGTGCTGAACCACGCGCGAGGCGATGTGGCAATTGCGGAAAGCCTGGACATGACGCACGAACCTGTGAAGTAGTTTGGGATAGTGATGAGGAAGAGGGTGATAAGTAGTTTTAATTGATTTCGTACGTTGTGGTTTAATTGACTTATAAAAAGGTTAGAAGAGTAGGAAGAGTGCGCGACTCGCTATGATCCGCGACTCGCTATGCGGGTACGTTATACATATAATAAAACATAGCTACAATATCTACTTTTATAAACTACTTTAATAACTTAATTTATTAAAGGGTTTTAAGTATTAGTAGTAGAGGGTAGTAATCTTTTTCTTCATTATATTTAGTACTTTATACTTATAATAAAAGTATAGTATACTACCTACTTCATATATAAAGAATATGAGTATACTAGTTATAAAGCTACTTACTCAAATAAATCTCTTATTTAAGAGGTTTTTATTAGAAGATTAATTAGGCTACGTAGAGGGTAGTAGGGTATTTTAGATGTTTAGATTATTATAGAGCTAGTTAGGCTATAGATTCTCTAATTAGACTATAGATTTGCTAATTAGATTCTTTAACTACTAAACAGCTGTTAATTTTAGAACGTAGGCCCTAATTAAAGGGATAGATCTAACTAATTAGAGTATTATAATTTATCCTTTACTTCTTACCTACCCTTCAATATAAGTAGCTACTATAGCCTATACTTTTAGATAGATTCTCTCCTCCTCAAGCTACTAAAATACATAAATATACTCTTATAATAAGTTTATTTATTATAACTTTATATAACTTATAAGTCGAATACTAATTAATACTTGAATTTATAAGTTACTACTTAACTAGTTAACTATAGATTAGTAAGGTCACCTTAGAAGAGATAAAGTATTAACTTCCCTTTATTTGATAAGCCTAAGATAAATAACTTTATCCTTATAAAGCTATTACTAGATTAGGTTAGCTTTAGCCTACTAAATCTTAAAATACCCTTAATCTTAGGTATACTCTTTTAATTACGTCTTTTACTACTTAACCTAACTAAAAGCTATACCTTAAGTATATCTATTATAACATAATTTCTAACTTCCTATTGTTTTATAATCTTAAGATAAATAATCTTAAAGCCTTTATAAAGACCTTTATAAAAAACCTTTCTAAGTTATAAAGCTAAGTTAGTAACTAATCTTTAAATCTCCTTACTTTTACTTTTAACTTTACTTTTAAATTTACTTTTATTTTGTACCTAATTAGCTGATTACTACCTAACTTACTAAGGAGTATAAATATCTTTAAAATCCCCTTATCTTTCTTTCTTTCTTTTTACTTTACTTTATAACTAAATACTTGAATCAAAAGTAAGTAGTTTACTTAAACAAATAATTAACCTAAACTAATAGTTTACTTAGTATATTTATACTACCTATATTAAGTAGGTAATAGAATACCTATCTTGTTTTAATATATTTCTTTTAGAAAGACTTTAGTATCTTAATACTAGCTATAAGAGTATACCCTTTTTAGGAAGTACCTAGGGTTATTAGGAGGACTTTAATTTATTATTTTTAGATAGGTTAAGGTAAGAAATTATTTAATAGGTAGATACGTCTCTAATTGATAAAGGGCGAGAAACGCCTATGATTATAATAATATAAGTCCCTACCTTAATTATAATAGCGTTATTTTTACCTTAAGTAGCCTTATTAAAACCCCCTAATTAACTAGCCTTATTATATAGAGGCTTACCGTAGTATTACTTAATCCTTATTCTAAGTAATATTATTAACTTTATTAATTTTAATACTTAGGGTAAAAGTGTTAGAATGCTAATTAGATTATTAATAGGAAAGTAGAGATATTAGCCTAGCTAGGCTAATTAGATTATATAGATCTATCTCTGTGAAAGTAGGTCTGCTAGGTAGCTATATTATAGGCTTCCTCCTTCCTTCCCTTTACTTTAGATCTTCTCTTCTACACACTAGAAGTTATAAATAACCTTATACCTATGTTATAAAGCGTTTATTTACCTAAGTAACCTATGATACTAATAAAAAGAGTAAGCTTTAAGATATTAAATCTTAATACCTCTAAGAATATAGGGTTATATATTAGGTTATATATAGAGTTATATAAGTAAAGTAGTAAGTATAGTTAAGACTTATAGACTAATTATAATTATAACTTTTAAGGTTGGATATAATAGCTTTTAAGATAGCCTATCCTAAGCTCCTTAGAATCTAAAGGGATTTCCTTTATTGTAATAAGATCTATATTAGCTACTACTAATTATATAAGGTAAAAGTATTAGTAAAAGCTACTAACTTGAATAATTATTACTACTAGATAGAAAAACAGATTAATAATATTATTAAGAGCTTGAATAGCTTTTAACAGTAAGCAATACTTAATAAAGCCTTTATAAATAGATCAATTAGCTTTAATATGCAGTAAGAATATAACAATATGTAACTTAAAGCTTCTTTGTATAAGACTTTATTTAAGGAGATTATATCCTATATAATATCTAAATTAGTAATTACGATACTGAATACCTTCAATTAACTAGTTTCTACCCCTCTAATTCCTACTACTCCTTCTATATTAATTCCCCTTTAGTATACCTACTTTACTATACCTACCTAATAAAACTCCTCTTATATGATACTTCTAGCCTCCTTATTAATAAAGTAATTGATTAACCTTATAAAACTATACTTTAACCTAATTAGGGATAGTAAAGTACAATATAACATTTTTAAAGCTAAGAAATTAATCTTCTTTAAAAAGTACTATAAGGTAGGTATTTAAGAGAATGATCTCCTAGAAGCCTTTTTAACTATACTTTAAAATGATACCCTTAAGTTTTACTATAATTATTTAAGTAACTTAAACCTTCTCTTTATAACTCTTACCCTTTATAGAAGGTAAAACCTTAAGCTTAAGGAGGTCTAGTAAGCTTACTTTATAAAGTAAGAAAATATAACCTTTATATAGATTCTTATTAATAACCTAGGGAGGGTAAAAATAGAGGCCTTTAAGCTACTACTTAAGAAGCTTATAACCCTCTCAAAAGCTCTTCTTATAAGCTTTAATTTAAGCTTTATATATACTAAGCTTTAATTAAAGCTACTAAGTACCAACTATCGTATAAAGCCCTATAAGTTTACTTTTTTTAGGCTAGCGCTTAGATATAAAGGTATTATTAAGTACTTATAATTAGTACTTAGTATATTATTAGTAAATAAAATAACTTATAGTAATTTACCTTTTATATACCTATACTAACTAATATAACCTTACCTAAGTAGTACGTTACCAATTAAAAGTTTAATAGTAATAGTAAGAGTACTTAATATGGTAATCTAAAGACTTTATGTAGCCTATAAAGAAAGACTTCTACTAACTAAGTAGATATACTAAGTTTATAAGAAGTAAGGGTACTACTTACCTAAGTACTTATAAAATAAAAGGTATAAGGCCTATAGTAAGTATACTATTAACTAGAGTATAACTATATATACCTACTTCCTTACTTAGTATAAAGGTATTAAAGGACTTAATATAGGTAATAAGATATTTATAAGCTATTTTTACGCTATTAAAGATAATAAAGATAATAAAGGCTTAAGTAAAGCCTTCTTTTTATCCTTCTCTAAGTTAGCCTTTAATAGTATAAAGATTATAAGTATCTTTACTAATTAATTAGCTTTTTATTTCATAATAAAGACTAACTATAATAATAATCTACTCAATACATCTCTTAGCTTTAAAACGGAATATAGTTACTTAGCTTTTTATAGTACTATTCTAATACTAGTATAGTAACTTTTTTAACTAGTAGCTACCTTGAGTACCTAGCCTTATAAAAGTACCTTCCTATAGTTAAGTTAACTTTAACATCTAATATAGAAGTATAATTTAGAAGTAGTAATACCTTTATATCCTTAGGTATTATTACTATCCTTACCTTAATTAAAAAGGTTACCTTTTATAGAATGCCCCCTAATACTGCCTTCGTCTTTTCTTTTGTAAATATAGATTAGCTTAGTATATATTATTATATTAGCTATAACCTTGTTATTATTAAGAAGAATAGCTAGATAATAGCCACTTTACTTATTATTTAATAATAAGGTTACTTTTAAATACTTCTTAATCATTAAGAAAAGTAATTTCTAGCTAAAAAGTTCTTAACTAAAAGAAACCTTTAGCGTCTTTATTACTTATTGAGCTACCCTTTACCTAATTAATTATAAGAAGTCATTTCTTAAGTATACTACCTAGTTAAGAGAAAGTCAATTCATAAATTAATAAAGGTTTACTATTACTATTAACTTTATATACCTACCCCCTCTTAGTTTTAATTTACTCTTTATAATAATTATAAGTTTAACTATAAGATTATTATTAATATTATATAGATTGAAACTTATATAAGCTTATCTTTGATATCATTAATACTACTACCTTCTTTAGTATAGCCTCATTTCTTAAAGACCTTTTTATAAACTATATGTAAGAAGCCTATTACCTTTATTAGATTAATATATACTAAGGCCCTCTAGATTAGATTCTAATAAATATAGGGATAAATTTTAACTCTTTAGAGTTCGACTAATCTTATAAGAGTATATTAATTCTTATAAGAAAAGCCCTAATGAAGGCCTATAATAGCGCTAGTAATATTAAGAGATACTATATACTACCTTACTATACTTATAAAATCCTATATATTAAAAACCTATTAATTAGTATAAAATCTACGCTTTAAGTAGCTATTAAGGTAATTAATAATACTACTAGCCTAAATAGCCTAATACCTATACTATTTATCTTTAGTACCTACCTATAAATTAATAATATTTCTATACCTTCTATAAATATTATAAGAAGTCTAGTATAAGACCTTAACTAGAAAGAGAATTAATAATAAAGGTAATATAGCATAAGGGGCGTAGCTGTTATTAGTTAATAATAGGGGTACCTTAATTAAATATGTCTATACTAAAGAGGGGAAGAAGGAAGAATCTATAGTCTAGCTGCTCTCTAGGGGGTAAGTAGTAGCCTACTAGGTAGGTTACTACTAGTAGAAGGTTATTGTTGGTATCACAGGTCACTTAAGTAAACGAACCCTTTAATAGATGAGGGTATTTGTAGATTCTGGTGTGTAGAAGAGAGGATCTAAAGTGAAGGGTAGGAAGGACGAAGGCCGCGATATGGCTGCCCGGCAGACCCACTCTAACAGAGATAGATCTGTGTGATCTAATTAGCCTAGCTAGGCCAACGTCTCCACTTTCCCATTAATAATCTAATTAGCATTCCAACACTAGCAGTCTTCTAATTATTGCTACTAGCGCTGTTAGATTATACCTAAATCTGCCCTTGAAATAATAAAATACCTGTTTTGCTAAAATACAGCGAAAAATGCAATAAAAAGCAAAAGTATAATACTTTTGCTAGGCTAGAATAACTGCGCAGCTGATTAGCTAATCGCGGCTAATTAATCTAGTCTACAAAGTAAATACTCTATTGCCATCCCTATCCTTATACCCTATATAAATCCTCCTTTTGCCTATTACCTTTATATAACCTATCCTTCTATCTATATGTTAATCTTATTGTTGCTTATAAGGCCCTTAAGGGCCTGGTTTGGTGATGCCTTTGTGAAGGCATTAGCTAGATTGTTGCTGCTGTTGATTTATTATACTTTGTGGAGCTTGCGTTGCTTGTACGATTGCTAAAGTGCTATGATGTCGATTATTAACCTCTTTTCCTTTGTTATGCCTAGCTTTACAAGGTATTTGTATAACAAATAGGAGTTAGTATAGATAATTGTAGGGATAGGAGGAAGACTTAATTAATTAGTAATTATCCTTAAGGTAGTGTTGATTATATAGGCTATATTAACGCCTGCAACTATACTGTATACCTTAGAGGCTAGTATACTGTAGGTTACGCGTTTTAACTTTGTAGAGGAGAAATGGATAATATTTCTAGTAATTGTGGAGGTATTGTTGTCTGCCTGTTTCTTCTTAGCAAGGATAATAATAAATCTAAGCTAGGATGTAAAGTTAACGTTATTTGCAAAGGATCTATTAACAAAGACAAATAGCTTTGTAGTAGGTTGGTTAATAGGTATAAAAGTAAGGCTGCAATCTAGGTAGTCTATCTACTATTTAAGGCGTTAGTTAAGGTTCTTGTAATCGTTAATTAAAGGGTCTTGGTATTAAGCTGTAGACGAAAGGTTAAAGCAGGCTTTAGGCTGGCAGATCAACGCAATGTACGCACTGCAGGCCTGTTGCTTAACGTATTTCTGCTTTGCGTTGGGACCATTGATTAGGATAAGGGCAAGCTTGTTGCCCTACCCTTTCTAACAAAGAGTAAGGGTATTCCTGCCTGTTAAGCTTAAAGTACTACTATTAAAGGTGAGGGGATTAGACGTGGTAAGGATCTCCTTTACCTTTGCTGTAAAGGCTGCCTTTTTAAGCTACTCTTCCTCCTTGCGTAAGAAGGCTTTATCTAACAGGCCAAGGGTATCGTTAGTCTACATACCAACAATCCCAAAACCATCACTTTTATTAGAGGAAACTAGAAGGTAAGAGTTAAACAACAAAGTCTCTATCTAGAGATTCTCTCTATAATGGCTATAGTATGTTACCTACTAGTGGGTGCTAGCCTCTGTAATGCTGTATAAGGGCTTAAGGATGGTTATAATGGTACTAGGTGGGTATCTATAGCGGATTTAAGGTGGTAGGTAGGTAAGGATAACCCTATTTAAGGTAGTCTGTAATTAAACGTACGCCTGCGTAATGTCGCAGATCCAAACAGAGTAATCAGTACTAATAAGTAAAGGGGCAAGGGTAAGGATTAGTTGTTAACTTACCTTTTAGATTATAGGCGATTGCGTAAGTATTATCTCCTTGCTGCAATTATTATAGCCTTGGATTATAAGTTGTAATTTCTTATACAGCGTGGTAGTTTTGTTCTTAACCTTGTTAACGATTTGTAACTTGAAGATCCTGATCCTGCTGTGCTTGTTCTTATTATATAACGTAAATTTAAACACGCTGCAGTTAATAAGGGAATTAACCTCTTTTGTTGTTAACTGCTTAAAAGGGGTACTAGGGGTTGTAATAATCCCTTTCTCGCGCAGCGTTACAGCAAGCTCAAGATCTACCTACTCTTTGCTTGTAAGGAAGGTATCTATAGTATTATCCTTAGGGGTATAATTGTTAATAAGGTTAGAAAAGGCGTCCTTGCGTTACCTACCTTGTTACCTTACTAGGCTGGTCGCAACAACAATCTCGTCCAGGATCTCTTTAGCAAGGGGGTCTATCTTATCCCTCTCGTCGCAGCCTTAAGGGCCTTCCTCCTCCCTATTAGCATAGACGTTGTTATCATACTTATAGGCGTCACGGAGGTAAGGCTTAACAACAGTTAATCAAAAAGACCTTAGGCTGTAGGGTATTTTAAGGGTATAAGTCTTGCTATTAACAGTAATAAGTCTAAAGGGCCCTTACTACCCCTTTTTCTTACGCTATACGCAGACCTCTAATTAAAGTAGGAGGTATAGTATTAGCAATGTATCTAGGCTATTTCTTATAGCTAGCGCTTTAGGTACCTAGCGGGCCGCGTGAAGGCGTCTAATCTTATTAGTAGCCTTCTAAACGGCTTTAGCGCGTCAAGTAATCTTAGGTAAAGGAGGGGATTTGTTAGTAATCTAAAGGTATAATCTAAAGATAAGAAGGGTAGGGATAATACTATTTAGGCTAGTAGTATTATTAATAGCCTTAACAGCTATTTAGAGCGCTAGCTCTAGGTTAGTATTTAGGTCTTTGGCCCTAATAATCTTATACACGCAACGCAGAGGGGCATGGTATCTTTCAACCTTTCCAACACTGTTGTAAGCCTTGATAGGGGCCTCTTTGACGGAGATTAACATGCCCTTAGCTAATTAACGAAATTCGTTAGATTAGAAATTTATGCCTGCGTTAGTGACGATCTAGTCTAGTAGTCCTTGATAGACGTTAATCTAGTATATCTAAAGGGCTTCTTATGTATAATAAGTAGAGAGGTCTTTGAGAAACCATGCTACGTTAAAGGATATAGTAGTATTAACAACGTAAAGGATAGGATAGTTACCCTTAACGTATATAACGTTAATAATAACTTTAAAGTTAAAGTAATAATTATTATAAAGAGTAAATTTGAATTGTAAGGGGGTAGGGGTGTAAAGTTAGTAACGTTAGTAGACTTTAGTTAATCATTTAAGTAATATTCTTTTAATTAGATAGCTAGCCTATTATAGTACTTTGTAAAGTTAATTAATAGAGGGATAGCTAAATCAATAATAGAGGCGTTGCAATTTGCCCTCTGTAAGGTTATTATAGGAAAGGAATTACTCCTTTCAATGCTCAAGAAGCATCCAAGGGTAGCCCTATTTTTACACGATAGGTATAATCGTCTTACCCTAATAGAGGACGTTGTAGAGGTTATTAAATTATACGCTAAGTTAATCTATATCTTTAAGGTAGAAAAGGAAGGGGGTATTTAACAAGACGACGTAAAAGGGGATCTCGCTAATTAGGGTTAGGATAGTAACAATACCTATAGATGTAAGGGGATTACTACTACTAAATTAAACAACAGCCTTGGTTGGTAGAGTAGTTATTATAACAGTTAGTAAGGCCTGTTAAAGGGCAAGGTATTAAGGGTAGCCTGCTGTAGAGAAGCCTGCAGCGCCTAAGTCTGGCATAATGCCGTGAAAGGTTGAAGGGCTGTAACAGCCTTCAAGGGTGAAGGTGTTAGAGCCCTTATGTTGTTGGCAATAGTCGTCCTTCGTCAACGCGTGAAAAGTTAATTAATTAGCTAGGGCTACAGTAATAAGGCTACTATTAGAGATAGTATTAAAGAATAAGGTAAAGAAGGATTTACCTTTATTATTAGTACTAATGTTACCCTTAATTACTTAAAGATATTGCGTTAAAGGCTTGTCTAGCGCGTTAAAGTCTTTAATACCTTTATAATACGCTAGGAAGTAGTTATACGTAGGGATTAAGATATTACGTACGTTAGCGTTGGTCTTAAAGTCGGCGTACGCCTTGCGCCTTTCCTCTACTATATGCTTTATTAACTAGTAGCCTTGTTTCTTATAGACGTAATACTTCTTTATTACAGTTAGAAGGGACCTTTAATTACCTATTTTACCTCCTTAAAACAATAATTAAGGGCGCCTAAATTCGGTATCTTTGCTATTACTATTAAACTTTTAATCTATAAAGTATTAACCTTTAGTAGCCCTGTTAGTAGGGGGTATATTACTTGTAAAGTAGTAAGGGCTAGCGTTAATTACTATTAACGTACTAATTGCTAATTGGAGTTAACTGCAGACTCCTTTGTACGTAGGCGCCAGGCTAAACAGAGCTAATTTACAGGCCTTAACGCTGCAGCAGGCGTTAAGTACCTGAAGCTAAAGAGAATCTTTAGTATTATACGCGGTTAGGAAGGCCTATTAGATAGTAATAAGCTTGTTAAGCATTACTTTAAGCACCTCTATCTTTAACTTACCTAGGTTGTTAATAACAACGCAGTTGAAGGTAGTATTACGCTATTTAGTAAGGTAGGCCTAACAGCTTTCCTTAGTCTTAAAGTATAACTTTACACAAGAAGCCATCGCGTGAAAATCGATAGGGGCCTGATTGTTATAAAGGCAATTAAAATAGAAGGCTAAGGCCTTGTTGTGGAGTATAATAGAGAAGGCGCTAGCGAAGTGCCTCTGTAGTATACTAGCCTTGTAATAGTTGTTACAAAAGATAAGTATCTTTAAGTTAAAGACGTTATATATCCCTCTACTGTATTTTATCTTATTTATATACAGCTTTATTAGATTAGTAAGCTGCTTTAAAGGAGGCATCTAATTATTAAGGGTAGGGTTATGTTGACGATGATGGAGGAGGGTATTTATTAATAGGTCTATTAGAGGAGGAGGAGGTCTGTTACGATCGCGTAAGGGGTTTTGTTAACTAGTTGTAATGGGCTAGCCTCCTTAGATGTTATTAGCAAAGGCCTTGTTATTAAGGAGGGTTTTGAATGATCAGTGCTTGTCAGTGACTTTGTTAATCTTAGCCTAAGTCTATATGTAAAATCTCTCCTGGCTGGTAACGTTAATAATGTTCTTTACAATACAACTCCTATCCATCTTAACGTATACGCTATTAGCGCAAAGATGGTTACAAAGGATTGTTATAATTAAAGAAGGGGTCTTAATAAAGGCCTCTTTAGGCTAGGCTTTAAAGTCTAATTAAAACTCTAACTATAAGTCTTGCTTTATTAGGCCCTACCTAGTATAGTATTTAATAAGGAAGGTAATAATAAATACTACCTACAAAGGCGTATTGTTAGCCCTTGTTAGATTAAAGGAGGACTATTTCCCCTATATGTTATAGTTGACGTCCCTAGAGATCTTAACAGGTATAGGGATAGTGTGACTAACACTTAGCTGCAGAGGGGGTAAAGGGGGCGTTAACAAGGCTTTAGCTATTATGACGAAGGGATTTAGATAGGTAGTCTAACTACATCTTAAACCTAGGTGTTTCCCCTAGGCTAAGGCTGTAGGGGCGTATATAGACGTTAGACGTCTAACAGCTAATTATCTAAAACCTTTACAGTAATTACCTTACAGCCTAGTACTAATAATAAATGCTTAATATTTATACAATTGTAGGAGATTATTATAAACAATTAGGAGTAAGAAGGTAAGAAGGTGAATAAAGTATATAATAATTAATAATAATAAAGGATGAAAGATAAGATTAGCAAATTGAAGGACGTCTTATATTTTGTCTAGCTAAGGGTAGTCTAATTAAATAGACGAAGGGCTTGACAAAAAGGATAGATTAGAAGGAAGGTGATCTAAGCTATTAAACGAAGTCGTCATCGTCATCCACAGCTGCTGTTTGCTTGTGGCAGAATTCAAAGGAAGGTTAGCAAAGCAAAGGAGGAGCTTTCAACCTATCAGGCACTGTTTGCTTAAAAAGAGGGGAGTCTAAGCTGCCCCGTTACGAGGGCCTTGAGAAGGGCTGGGTTACCCTTCTTTACTAGAGGTAAAGGGGGTAATAATAGTAAAGGGATTTAATTAGGGTAAAGTTGCTACTAAAGGAGAAAAAAAAGGGGGTAAAGATCCTACCTGTAATAAGAGGGTACTCTAAATCTCTTAATAAGAAGGTACTTTAGATAATAGTTAATTAACTAGCTTTGTAACGTCTGTAAAGGTCTTTATAATAGTTATGCGTAATAGACGCTCTTTAAGCTAGTCGCCCTTAGTGGCCTTTGTAACGTTAATAGTAGCTAGTTAGGTTGTTTCTTCTAAAGATTTAAGGTTATTATTAAGGCCCTAGGCACTTTTCTGTTGGGCAGTTACCTGATTACTTGTAAATAGGTCTAGCAATAGCTTCATTAGCACAGGTTTAATTAGTCAGGCTATCCTTTAGCTAAATAAATAGGAGGACTAGGGGTATTGATTAATCTATCTCTTCTGTTGACCTTGCTGATCTGCGGTATTCGAGTAGTAACTTGTGAGGTTAACCACTAATCAGTGTTAGTATCACAGGTCACTTAAGTAAATAAACGCTTTAATAGATAAGGGTATTCGTAGATTCTAGTGTGTAGAAGAGAGGATCTAAAGTGAAGGGCAGGAAGGATAAAGGCCGCAATATAGCTGCCCGGCAGACCCACTCTAACAGAGATGGATCCGTGTGATCTAATTAGCCCAGCCAGGCCGACGTCTCCACTTTCCCATCGATAATCCGATCAGCATTCCAACAGTTATTCTATATATAGGTTCTACCTATACTTATCTTCTATAGTAAAGCCTATAATAGTATCCCCCCTTTTAGGCCTTAGTACTACCCTAGTAGTCTACTTATACTCCTCTATAGCTTTAGTTTCCTATACCTAGTCTAATAGCTTCTAGGTTAGCTTTCTATACCTTACCTATTAAACTAATGCTTATAGTATACTAATACTATTCCTACTATATTTTCTTGTAGCTAGGATCTTCTTTATAGCCTATTTAGGCTTACCTTTCATATATATAATGGGTAGTAAGTAAAAGTTATTTACTTACTAGCTTAGTAGGAGGTTATTAGTTACCTTTTAAAGTAACGTACATGCATAGTGAGTCGCCCATCACAGTGAGTCGCCCACTTCCACCTACCCTCCAGCCATTTATGTAAGTCAATCAAGCAGCATCGTACGAAATCAATTAAAACTACTCATCATCCTCTTCTTCAGAGGTCTCCCATACTACC
>PUHP01000935.1:5286-17447 GCA_006783085.1 Colletotrichum shisoi | reverse complement strand
CTTAACTTAGTTAGCTTATATAATACTACTAAAATAGTATTTATATATTTTAAGTTATACTATTTATACTTAACTTAGTTAGCTTATATTATTTAAATAGTATTTATGCATCTGAAGTTATACTATTTATACTTAATTTTATTAGTTTATACTACTAAAATGGTATTTATATATTTTATATTATACTATTTATATTTAAATTAGTTAGGTTATATTAGCTTAATAATTTAACTTATAATTTAGTATTGATTTATAATTTTTTAAATATGTATTAATTTATATATATTTTATAAATATTTTATATTATTTTTATGTCATTTTTATTTATTTTTGTTTATTTTTATTTATTTTTGTTTATTTTTATTTATTTTTATTTATTTTTATTTACGAATTAGTATACTAATACTTACTTAAGTATACTAATACTTATTACCTTAATACTAATACTTACTAATACTAGGCCTAGTATCTAAAACCTAGTACTAATACTAGACTTACTTAAGTTTAGTATTAGTATACTAAATACTAGTAGTATTTTTTACAACCCTGCTTCGCACTGAAGGGGAATTTTCTGGATCTATTGATCTTCTTGGTCTAGGGGAATCAAGCAACACCGCGCATCTGGGCACCGTCTTGTCTGCGCCGGCAGTCTTCGACCAGCCAAGCAGACGAGAGAACTTCCCGAATGGGCCTCGGTCAGGAGAAGGGTGCCTCCTGCTCTGGAAGCGGGCGCCCCGTCATGACATGAACAACACCACATTGTCGTCGCCAGTCTTGGCCCTTGTCCCCAGCCAAGAGTCGTCGATATTGACTTTGGTCAACCCCCTCCCAGTGCCAAGGCCTCGGCGGCCTCTCCCAATCTTGGGCAGGCGAACTTCTCAGAGAGCAAATGAAAACCTTTTTTGTTTATTTTCCCCCTTCTTCACATGACGGTTCGACTGAGTATGGGTGATTGCCAACCACTTGGATGAATGGCACGAGGAACGTGCGTCGTAATTTACTGGAAGAAAAAACCGCGCGTTGGCTAGCAAGTGCGCGCAATGCTCGCCGCGGCCAAGACGCAGCATCCACGAGTCGCGCCAAACAGGGCAGCTACACAGCCTCGTTCCTCTGGGATTCCACGACGATTCGGGCGGCTTGATTGTCGTCAGCTCCCCAGCTCAACTACTGGTAGAGGGCAGCGTGGAAGGAAGCGCAAGTGATCCTCGCCACTATTGTTCGAGCAGGAGCAACAGATCAGTTACTCGTTGTGCGGGGGCTTGGGTTTGATGGTGACGCACCCCAAGGTATCAAATATGATCCCAATCACGCATTGGTTACCTCGGATCTGTTAAGTCATTCTTGAGGCGGAAGCGCCGTGTTTTCTGGGTCCTGAACAGACCCAGCATCTTGCGCCGGGTCAAGGACGCAGCCTGCCTGGCGTTCTCAAAAATCTGGAAAATAAACGCCTGTTAATGTACAGAAATACCTCAAAAGTGCTTGGCAAACAATGCGTTTGCTCGGCGAGACCGACGGCGTCAGGCGGCACGCATGTTCTGCCGGACCGGTCATGCGGACCTTCCGAGAGTGGACTCGCGATTCCGTCGCCGTCGTCTTAAAGCCGGGCTGGATTCTCGACCTGCAGCTGGAACTGTAACTAGGAGTACTGGCGGCTTGACGGACAACACCAATCACCGGCTTCTCTCTTCTTCGCCCGCGCCGCCATCCTGCGGACTTTTGACAGGTAGGAGGACACAGATGGACTTGAAGCGGCAAACCAAGTCAAGAAAGCACCCACTGATACCCCGCTCTTCAAGAGATTGTTTTTGTTCTCCTCATGGAAGCGCAGTACAACCATGGCATCGCAAGTAGCCCGCTCGATATACACACGGCGGTTCACGGGGTGGCTGGGAAGATGGTTAAGGTAACGTCCATTGGGAATGATCGCCTTGAGGAGTTCCGTGATCAGCAGGTGCCGAGACAACGATAACATTGTGATGTGGGAAGTTGAGCTTGTCGAGGCGCTGCACGGCGTCCATGGCGCATACTGGTAAAAGACTTCCGATGATCCTCGCAACTGCACGTTGGCTCTTTCGTTCTTACAGCTACTTGTGCACTTATGATTGTATCACGGCCAGAAGAATCCCAATTAACATATCCAGGATAAAAGTCCGGGGGCGGGTTCAATGAATACACATCAACGGCCCAAACCCTTCCGTCCACCGCATCGTCCCCATGATCACCACCAGCACCGCAAACCCCGCGACCACGCTCGACACGCCGTACACATACGCGTGCCGCCTCCTCAGCACCGTCAGCTCGGCCACCCACGTTGACACCGTCGTCAGACACCCGCAGAACCCGTCCTCGACGCCCTGCAGCACCTGGCACCCGACCACGCCCCCGATCCCCGCGTGCCCCAGGTTCCAACACGCGCCGAGCACCGCGGCGCCCGTGACGTTGACCGCGAACGTGCCCAGCGGGAACGCTGGTGCCCGCGAGTTAAGCCACAGGCTCACGTAGAACCGCGCGACGCAGCCCAGCGGCGCGAAGACGAGCGAGAATACGGCCTGGCCGCGCCAGGCGTCGCGCGGGGGAAAGACGGCGAGGAGCACCGCGCCGAGCCAGGCGCCCCAGCCGAGGACCACGGCGGCGTGGTCGAGCGGGCCGCGTCCGCGCGAGGACGAGAGGGACGGTGTGATCGGTTCGAGAGCCGTCGCAAGGTGGGTACCGGCGATCAGCGCCGAGAGCGAGAGGGCCACGGTGGTGAAAATGACGGCGAGCGCCGCCATGAAAGAGTCCCCGCCGCCCCGCGCTTCGGGCGCCGCGCGGTCCGCGCCGGGTAGGTCGTTGCTCGCCGCGAGGAAGACGTCGCGGATGAAGGATGAGAAGGAGGTGAAGGAGCCGCAGAAGCCCGTGGCAAGGCCAATGTAAAGGGGGATTGTCTTCTTGATCGCGAGATGGGCCTTCTTCGCGGCCGCCAGGTCGGCCACCGCGCCACCGCCGCTATTGAAGACATCTGACTGTCGCCGCGCCCCGCGGGCCTGGTCGTGGTACATCGCCGCGCCCCATTCCTGCTTGAACAGCTTCCGGTCCTCGGCAAGAAAGCCCATGATCAAGCTGCCGCCGACGTTGGCCCAGAGGACGCCAAAAGACACGGGCGCGCCAGGGTAGGTCGTCAGCGCCTGGACGCCCAGGCGGGCGAGGGTGCCGAGGATGGCGAAGAAGACGAGGTATGAGAGCGTGTAGACCTGGCTCGCTAGATCCGAGACGTGCGTCGCGGGCCCGGTCGGCGGCTGCGGTGTCTCAGTCGTCCCGTCCAGCTCGTCCCGTCGGTCGTCCTGCATCATCTCCAAGTCAGACGGGCGGCGGCCTCGTCCCACATCCGACCGGATATCCTCCAGACTTTGCTCCTTGCCCGGCTGGTTCTTGCTGGGGCTGTGGCCGACCGGGTCCGCACACGTTCCGTCGAGGGTCTCGTGGTCATCGGGCACGCCGTGCTCGATCGACCTTATGCGTGACGCATTGGTGTTCGCTCTTCGTCCCGTCAACGAAGGGCTGCCGAAGGTGCCTCTCCGCTCGTTATTGTCGACTAGCCCGTCATCGAGGACGTCGTTCTCGTCGTGCCCTGTTGTGGCATCGTGCCCGCGAATGCTGCCGTTTTGCATCGTGCTCCTCGTCGTGGTCTTTTTTGCAGGCTCGGTTCGTACACGGCCGTGACGGATCGCAGGGGAAAATCGGGCCGTGGCATCGCCTTCCTCAGCCAGACGGGAGCGGTTTGATCGAAGAAGCGGGCATGTCGGCTACGACAGACTGGATGTTTTTTTGCGTGCCGAAAGCGGCTTCGGGTGGATTGTTGAATAAAACATAAAACATGATGGCGTATTATTTTCGGTCCCATCTCCAAACGCTGAGCTACTCCGGATACAGGAGTGACATTCCAGTGGGTTTCTGGGTACCTAGGTAGGTAAGGTAGGCATGGACACAGAGTACGGATACCTATCTAGGTATCTAAGTAACTGCCTGACCCGAAGATGGAGAAGGCATCATAGATAAACCACTAAACGACTTGTGGAAGGACAACAACGGCGACAGCAAGTCAAGAAGAACACGTTTCTAATAAGCTAATTCCTATCTCGCGTCCCCCCTGATCCCCCGATCCCCCGCGCAGTGCCAGCTATCATGCAGCTGCAGGGCGGCGACCTCCGACGCCTCACCGGATGCCGGAGCTGACCTGGTCGCTAACGCTACTCGCTGCCCGCCTCCAATGCGACAGATTGGCGGGCACCCGCCCCCTCCGTCTTGTCTTATCTTATCATAGCTCCTCCCGCATGCACGCTGCCCCGCTCAAGGTACCGGCGCGCTGATCAGGAGGACAAGGGACGGACGTTGGTGTTGGAGTTGGACCCCTCCTATTCTCCTTGTCCAACCTAATCCCCCCCCCAACCTCATTCTCCTCTTCTTTTACCTACCATAGACTACTGCTTCCCTCTCGACATTTGGTAGTAGAAATCCAGCACATTCGATCGTAATCGACATACACAGAATCACAACCATGGCTTCTTCAACGCCTGAGCTCCCCTCCAACGTCCATGTTTCCCAACACCCTTGTCTGCGGGCGAAGCTCTCTCAGCTTCGGTCACAATCAACACCGGTGAAAGCCGTCAAGTCCCTGGTGAACGAAATCGCGTTGATGGTGGCATACGAAGCACTTGCTGCCTCGACGAAAGCCACAGACGGTCCCAAGGTACGAGGAGATCGGATTGCCCCGGCGATCCCATGGGTCCACGGTCCACGATCGCTGACGAAGGTTGCCCGTAGGATGCGACCCCTCTAGGCTTCGACTTCGTCTCGACTGAAATCACCCCCTCGCGCCTCTGCCTCGTTCCCATTCTCCGCTCAGGTCTTGGCATGGTAGAAGGTAAACAACCCATCCATATCTCAATCCTCCAGCCGACTAACACACACGCACCCAGCCGTCCAAACGATCCTCCCGACCCCGGTCCCCGTTCACCACCTCGGCCTCTACCGCGAACCCTCGACCCTCGAGCCCGTCGAGTACTACAACAACCTCCCCAACCACCTTGCCGCCGACGGCTCCAACTCGCAGGCCAGCGACCTCGCCATCATCCTCGACCCCGTCATCGCGACGGGTGGCACCTGCGCCGCCGCCATCCAGACCCTGCGCGAGTGGGGCGTCAAGCGCATCGTCGTCCTTGCCGTCATCGGTGCCACCGACGGCGTCAGGCGCGCCGCCGCCGAGTGGGCCGGCGCCACCGAGATCTGGATCGCCGGCGTTGACGCCGAGCTGACGCCTGAGGGCATGCTGAAGCCGGGCTTGGGCGATGTCGGCGATCGGTTGTTTCTTACCATTGGCAAATAAAGCGTGCTTTTTCCCCTCTTCCGTTGGGCGATTCGTATATGGCTATATATATCCCGATAATTCTCAGGTCCACACGGAACTAACTGTCTGCGGCCGGTATTCATAGACGGGGCTGGTATTACAATTGAAAATCATGACACCTAGATATCCTGGGTATAAGCGCTGTTCTGTCGCCTCAAATGCGTTTGTACCTCTCCTCATCCAGCAATGTCTTCTCGCGCCAACAGTCTTCGACCCAATGCCCGGTGACGATGTGTGGGATCTTCCGCCGGCTGCTAGTTCCCCGGCGCAAGTCCTCGGCGGCCTCCCTGCAACCATCGCCTGTCCCTATAAGCACAAAGTGTGTGGCCCCTTCGTCGTCGGCGCCGCTCGCCAATCGTGCACCGCCGAACGTAAGATAATTCCTATACTTGAGTATGTTGATGTCGTCTCTCTCTTCCTCTCCATTTGCCTCGTGCAAGTGCACAGTACACCGACGGAAAATCAACCCCTTGAGCTGACCAATTCCATGGCCGCGCTCTTCCAGCTGATCCAGGAACTGGGACTTATCGAAGGGTTCCGTGTCGGGCTCTCGCTTGGGCATGCTCTTGAAGATTGCCCGGAGCTCGTCGAGGCCGATATTCCTGGCGTAGCTGTCGCCATACATGTCCGTGTTTTGCAGAGCAACTGTTTTGAGCGCTTCTGTTGCATGCTGTAGGTGTCGATCCTCGTACGGAAGCAAGAAGGATTCATTAGCTTGCTCTAGGCAGTCCTGTATCCACTTCGGCTTGATGATGTCGACTCCACCCTCTTTTTGCCCTTCTTTGACCAGGCTGGCGACCTTGATAACGTTTTTGTCGGCCACCAGGATCATCTCCGACCGGGGTATCGCTCGCTGAGAGACCCGCCCACCGTTCTCCTTGATCAGCGTCTCGAGCTGGGCCTTGGTCTTCTTGAATGGCCTGAGCGATTCCGACAAGACGCAGAACTCGAGACCGTCAAAGAGCTTCGACTTCTGCCCCTCGAATTGCGCAGACATGTTCTCCGTCCCAGCAATCACCACCTCGCGCTTGGCGCGCTTCGCTGACTTTCGCTTGCGGTTCTCGACACTCATCGTCTTCTCCTTGGCCTCTTCCTCGACCCGCTTGCGGAGGTCCAGGAACTCCTGCACACTGAGTCCCTCATCCCAGTTCTTGTCGGATCGCAAGCGGCGGAAACGGGGAAACCGAAGAGTGAAACCGAGCGAGAACTGATCCGAGCTACCGATGCTCGCTGCCTTTGCCTCCAAGACAACGGAGTCGCGAGGGCGGATCCAGACATCAGGCCTCTCGAATTGCCGGTCGCCGCCGGCGAGCTCGATGAATTCAACGGGCGGTTTTCTCGGGTCCCATTGCATCCACTTGCCGTCCGTCCTGTGACGAATCTCTGCGTAATCTTCAGCTCGGAAGCCACCACCCACTTTGAAGAAGCTGAAGCACTTCTCAGGGTTGGCGCCAGCTTGGATGTGGTTTTCGCTGACACGGAGACCGCACATGAAGCTGGAAAGCGCACCGCCTCTGCGGCCTGAGCCGTAGTAGCCGCCAACAACGACACAGTCTAATGACTCTCCGAATTCAGACATGTATTCTGGCTTCACCTTGAGCCAGTCGTCGTTGCGACTGTTGAGTCTGTACATTGATCGTGGGTTTTTGAGAACGAGTCCTTCCGACGCCTCGGCGACAACCTTGCGGAGCAGCGGCTCAATGGCATTCGGCGCCGTGGCGACTTCGTAATCATGGATCTCCAGCCTCCTGTGGACGCCTTTTACCGTCTTGGACAATGCTAGCCGGCGATCTCGCAGGGTATACTGAGTCAACGGCTTGTCGTTGAGTAGTAGAATGTCAAAGACGCGGTAAAGCGGGCGGGGGCCGGAGTTGTTGTATGGGTTGTTCTGCTCCGCCAAGGCAGCTGTCTTGAGGGTTCCGAACGGCATGATTTTGTCAACTTCGGGGTCCCAAGTGATCATCTCTCCATCCAAGATGAGGTTCCGTACTCCCGTTGCAAAAGCGTCCCCGAGGTGGCGGGTTAAGGCCCCTTTCTCATCCCTAAGGCCGTTGCCGTATAGGTACGTATAATCTTTGGCCTTGCGGGACCAGAAACCAAAGAGTCGTCCTCCCGGAACACTCGAATCTTCCGTGACGTGCATCTGCATGCGTTCGCCGTCCAACTTTTCTTCAATCCAGAACTCGGGGTCTTCTTCGGTTGGTCGAAGGTAATCGACCATCTTTTGGAAGGAGGAGGGCATCTGGAACTGGGCAAGCTGTGGTTGAAAGCACTCCATGAGACAGACGCCCGTATCCTCCTGCTCTAGACGGACTTGGGGATCGTACAATTCCCAGCAGACGCGTCGCAAGCTCGAGGAGACACTAAAGAGCGCCTCGCCATCCGGATGCCATAGGTCAAGAAAGGTCCTCTCGGTTGCTCCGACTTTCATTTGCTTCAAAACAATGCGGATAAGCCACATCATTTCCTCGGCATTCATGCGCTCGTAAAAGATCTCGAAAACCTCAAGGTTCTCAAGTTCCCCCGTCGACGCGGCGAGCCTGTCCAGCAACTCGTTTACTTCCGCAATCGTCATGTCGCCAACTTCTATTCGCATCGGTCGCTTGGACAGAACCTCAAAGCACCGGCCGGCGAAGTCACCGGCCATCCGCGACGCAGTGGTGTGACCTGGGAGCTTCCAATGGAGAAGGTTGTGTCCATCTTCCGAGTTCTTATCAATCTTCATTAGTTTAACGAGAAGCTTTCCTATAGCATTCTCTTTCAGGCCATACACGCCACGATCTCGGTCCTTGTCGGGCAGTATTAATCGTAGCGCTGGGTAAATGTCGTTTCCCACATCATTTCGCCATCGCGAGATGAATCGCTCGATGATGTGTCGCCTCTGCTCTTGAGGTGACAACTTGGTGGGACCATGGGGTCCCTTTTTGGCACGAGGGGGGCCGCGACCGGCCGGCTGTTTCTTGTTCTCATTGAGAGGATTGAAGAGACTCTTAAACAACTCGGAAAACCGCATGGTCTGCGAGTGGTTACGCGGGCGGTTGGGATATCTAGAAAGCTGTGAGCAATCGAGGTCTAGATAACAGGTAGAGGCAGCTCACTTCTCTTTGAGTTCCTCCAGTGTCATGCCGCCGACGATATACTGCTTCTCTTCTTCTTCTTGCGCAATAGCATTGGGCGACCGGGGTCGCTGTCGTTGGCTCATTGTTGTTAGTAGTCGAGCAGGTGCTACCGTGACAGAGAGACAAAGTTGCGCTATTGAAACTCGAATGCCGAAATTGATTAGGAGGATTGGTGATGAGACGCAAGATCGAGTCTCTGGGAATTCCAGGCGGCAGGGGGTGTGGCCATAACTTATAATAGGGAGGTACCTGGGTGTGGCTGGCCGTTGAAGTTGAAAGGAAGTGGATTGGTTGCCTTGGGGATGCTGCCTGGAGGTAAATGTACTAAAGCGGGTGTGGTGGGTCTACTGCATTAGATCACGAAGTTGGAAAGAGACAATATGGCCTTATGCTATTAAAGGGAACAGCACCCCGCATGAAGCATATGGGGCGACACCACCCAATGAAAACACGGTGTGGCATGAAGCACCTCCGTAGGCTCTTTCTGAATTATTTCCTTTCCTACAATCTTGATATACATCAATCATATCATGTCTCATTCCATAATTACGTTCTCAGGCTGCAGGGTACGTTATGATCCGAAACGCTTCAATAAGACCGGAAAACATCTAATTCTGGGGGCGGCTGTTGACAGAGGAAGTCTCGCTGACGGCCTTCTCGGCATCCCAGCGCTGCTGCATGGGCTCAGTGGCGGCGTTCCTCTTGTTGTTCTTGCGGCGCCACAGGAAGAAGGCGGCGAGACCGAGGATGGAAACACCGGCGATGGAGCCGACGGCGGCGCCGGCAATGGCACCACCAGAGAGACTTGAGGAGCTGCTGTCGGACTTGGAAGCCGTGAAGTCGGCGGCCGTATGGGGCGTCTTGCCACCGGCATCCGTGGTGGTGACGTCGACGGTCCCGTCGACGGAGACCTCGGGGTCGCTGACGGTGGCGTTGAAGCAAGGGATCGAGGCGGCGAAGACGTCGACGAAGGTGACGTCGGCGCAGGCGTAGAAGGTCTCGCGCTTGGACTCGTCCTCCTCGAAGTTGGAGACGTAGAGCATACGATAGGTTGCGTTAGCGCCAGCTGCGGTGCCCTCCGGGGCTTGAGGGACCGTGATGCAGGTGTGGCCGAGGTCGAGGCTGCCGACCTCGCTGTGGCCAAGGAACGTCTCAAAGTCGGAGACGGACTTGGGATCTGCAGAGAGTGTCAGCTCTCGTCTTGGGGGACTAGCACCAATGTGCTGCTCCTAGTATAACTTACCGTTCTCGTAGGAGACACTCAGGTGGACGGAACGGGTAGTGTCCTGGGTCACAAGAGCGAGCTTGCCATTGACTAATCGCAGCTCGTGTTAAATCGGCCCGAATACCTGGAGGACACAGCATTTTGGATTTCAGCTTACCCAAGGGGAACTCGGTGCGAACACCGGGGCCGTTGGTGGAACCGCAAGGGGCTGTGTTATCGGCGTCGGCGGACCACACGCGGTCAGGGGGCCTTGATACGATCAGCACATGCTACATGCACATGAGTTTTACTCGTCGTCTTACCAGAGGAACGCAGCGGGTCCCATCTTGTCATCAGCAATGACATTGCCCAATAGCATGCCGCCGAGGACTGCGATTGACTTGGCGGAGACCATCTTGACTGTAAGAATCTTGGGGGTTGGGTAAACTCAACAAGTATTTGAGAAGGGGGAAAACTGGTCTCAAACAGAGAAGCTTCAGCAAGATTCAAGGGCTCGAAGAATCACAAGATGCGAAGCTTGTGATGAGGGGCGTGACTTGAAGAAGAAGAAGAAGCGAGTCTGAGCAAGAAATTGATGCGGGATATGCAACCCTCCATATATGCTTTCTGCACGCTGGGCGCCGAGCCAGCCAACCGCTTCCCATACCGAAAGACAGCAGCGAGAGACGGGGCGTCTGTTTGACGAGTCACTTCCCGCCAAGGTTGCGTCGAGCCGACAAAACCGGTGCCAATACCCCTGGCACCGATCACGATGTTCTAACTTCTGTCCAATCCCACCGGCTCTCTTCGTCTGTACCTGTTGCGAGTCCCACTGTCGTGTGGCTCCCCGCTCGAGAAAGTTATCTGATCAAATCGCATGGCCAGGGTTCTAAACTTTTGCAAGGGTGGGTGCTAGGACTTGGGTGCATCAGGAGCGGAATCGCATCGTATCTGATCATCTGATAAGATGGGCACCCGCCATCTTATTCGTTAGGTGTATCAACTCTGCATCACTAGTGCCTCTCGGCGCGGTGGGCATATCCACTTTTATACCGCAACGGGCTCCGACGCCAGCGTCTGGTCCTCGCTGCCACTCGGATTCCTTCACCTATTCTCGTATCTGCCCCGGCTCTCGTTCTGGGTGTGTTACCAACACTTTCAGAATTTTCTCGACGAGTTGAGAAAAGGGAAACGCTTGTCCGCATGGAGTGCCAATTCATCTGGATTCATTGATCTTGGCCGTCGTCTGTTTCAAGCAGCTCGGTCTCGGACAACGAATCAGGGATGCCCAGGTGATTGGACTCGGCCTCCCACGTCCCCATCGCCGCGACGTCGGCGATAGCCCTGCAACATGAGCCTTGTCTGCTCGTGGCCGGCGGCTGCAGGGCAGCGAGACCGGAAATTGGGCACGCCTTGCCTATGGTCCCTCACGGTTGTTAATTAGTCAAGCACTCCCTCGACTACGCCGGCTAGACCGCGTTTTTTTCCCTATGTTCCAGAACTACAGTCTTTTGCGGGCACGTTTCGATGGCTGGCTTGATCGGTTGCTACATCGCGCGGACGATTGGCACGCTTCGTTCGGTTTGTCTGCGTTCGAGCATGTGATTGTCGGCAGAGCCCGGCCAGACAGACACAGAGCCCGGCCAGACAGAGAGTCCGGCAACCGCGACAGGCCTGTTGGCTAACTGAGCAAGTTTGTTGCGACTAAATGTCCTTACGGTCTCTGAATAATCTGTCACGAGTTAGAGCACACAGTAAGGCATAGGAGAATATGGGAGAAAGATGCTTAATTCTAGAAATAAGGAAGGGAACGAAATGCTGCTAGTTATATACATATAGGTACGTAAAGGAGTATGTAACAGGACTAATTTAGGGAGCTTCTAATGTATAAGGATATTCCTGTAATATACCCCCTAATTATTTAAGTAATTAAGTAATTAAATCCTTTATGCTAGTATATAATAGCCCTTTAAAAATAATCCCTTAGGTGCTTATGTAATTAATAAAAGAGTGTAATTAAGAGTAGGAATGTTGTAGTATATTGTATTACCTTTATTAATAGCTTTACTTCTATTATGTAGTACTTTCCTAAATAGGTAAGGGGGTAGCTAAAGGTGGTATAAGTAGTATATAGGCGAAATTCTACCCTACTTGTTATTATTTTCCTTTCCTTCCTTCTTTATACCCTTGTTAAGTTAAAGTAAGTGAAAATTTAAGTTATTTTTGCTACGCTAGTATGCTTTACTACATGTTTTTGCTATTAAGACTTAGTATACTAACTACTAAATAGATAAATTTTAAAATAACTAATAATAAGAATAGTATGTTTGCTTTTATACGCGTGTAGGAAGAGTGTTAGTAGTTACTAATGTTATTTATAGCTAACTACCCTAACGCCTTTATTAAGGAGGAGGAGGAGGAGGACTACTTTAACGTCTATTCTTATAAGCCTTCT
>PUHP01000934.1:0-17450 GCA_006783085.1 Colletotrichum shisoi | reverse complement strand
TAATATTAAGCTAAGGCGCCTTCACTACTACTTTAGCTACCCCTCTATTTATCAACTTTATAAGCTTCTTAATAAAGTAGGCTAGGAAGTCTACCTTAACGCTATTTAGAAATTAATAAAGTGCTATTAACACTACTAGCTCTATAGTTAAAGCCCCTACTACGTTTAATTTAATATTGAAGACGTTAAGAATTACACCTTTAACTATAAAATTATCATTAATATAATATATCTTAAGGGGAATAAACTAGTCCTTAATGTTATTAACTCTACTATAGCCTTTAATACTATAAGGTTCCTTAGGGATATCTTATTAAAAAGTATATAGGAAGCCTTTTAACTATACTAGATTAATATATATTAAAGACCTCTTAATTAGATTATTGTAGATGCTAGGAAGAACTTCACTACTACTAAATTTTACTATAAAGCTAAAGCTATATTAATTAACGTTAAGATTATTTCTATTAAGAGTTACTATAGCGTTAGAAAGGTTAATAGATACTATGCTACTATACGTAGGGTATAGAAGATTATCTAAGAGGAGTACCTATCCCTCCCTTAAAATTCTACCCTATAAGATACTATTAAGTCTATTAATAATACGACTAGACCTAGTAGCCATATTCTAACGCTTCTAGTCTTTAGTATATAACCTTAAATAACAAATAACTCCCTACTGTTACTAGATATTATATAATATATTAAGGCTATTTATAAGGCTAGTAACGCTATTAAAAAAATCTATCTAAAGTAATAAGTTAATGACGCTCTTACTATATATAATTGCCCAAATATCTTAACTATTAAGAATCTTATAATTAGATCTTAGATATATATTTAGTATAAAAGAAAGGGATAGATAGAACTTTATTAATTAATTAATATTAATAATAAGACTTATATTATTAATATTAATAGACTATAAGAATTTAAATTTACTATAGTTAAGCCTTTTTATAAGGAAGACTTTAGTAATAATAAAGTTAAGGTTAATAAGATAAATTAAGTAACTAAGAAGGACCTCTATAATATAAAGAGATCTAGGGTAGTGTAAGGACTAGGGTGGTGTGCGACGCCCTGCAATAGACCATTCTGGCATACTGCCAAAAGATCCGCTAGTTCAGGCACTTCGTGCCTGGACTGCACCACACATGCCCTTTTGCAGGGTGCTAGTCGACAACGCCACGCCGGCCAGCCTAACCCCTTACAATTACCCCCCCTTCTAACGCGACGCGTCCCGAGTCGCTCAGGCTCATACGTCCGCTGGCGCCGGCTGCCGTGCGCTGGAGACAAAGGTCATGCGAACCCCGAAGGCCCTGGGCACCCTGCCCAGTCCCTCTGAGCCCAACGTAGGTTGCACTTTGTGTCGATTCACCTTGGGGCTGACATCGGGAAACCTCAGGCTTCTACAACGCCCAGGTCGCCATCAACCAGCTCTGGGACTGGGGCTGGACGTACAAGAGCATCTACGTCGAGAACTGCGGCACCGGCATCCGCATGCAGGACAACAGCACCACGTCCATCACCCTAATCGACTCGCAGTTCGTCAACGTCAAGACGGCCATCCGCACGAGCCGCGACCCGGCGGCCAAGGTGCCCTCGACGGCCGGCACCCTGGTCTTGGAGAACGTCGCCTTCTCCAACGTCGGCGCCGCCCTCATCGGCCCCAAGAACAACACCATCATCCCGGGTTCCTCCGGGACCATCCTCAACCAGGGCTTCGCCATGGGCCACGTCTACACGCCCACCGGCCCCACGGACTACACGGGCGGCGCCTCTTCCCTCTTCCCCGTCTACCCGGCGCTCCTGGCGTCCTCCTCGGCCAACGGCACCAAATACTACGAGCGCTCCAAGCCGCACTACGAGGACGTCCCCGCGAGCTGCTTCGTCTCGGCTCGCTCCTTCGGCGCCAAGGGCGATGGCGCAACGGACGACACGGTGGCGCTCAACAACCTCTTCAACTACGTTGCCGCCGACCCGTCGGCCTACCTCGTCGCCTTCGTCGACGCCGGCACGTACTACGTCTCCGACACCGTCTTCATCCCGCCCGGCGCGCGCATCGTCGGCGAGGCGCTGGCCTCCATCATCATGGGCGGCGGCGCCCGGTTCCGGGACATTACGCGGCCGCACCCGGTCGTCAAGGTCGCCATCCCCGGCCAGTGCGGCTCCATCGAGTGGTCCGACATGATCGTCTCGACGCGCGGCGCGGCGCCCGGCGCCAAGGTGATCGAGTACAACCTCAACACGCCCGGCGACGAGCCGTCGGGCATGTGGGACGTCCACGTCCGCGTCGGCGGG
This sequence comes from Colletotrichum shisoi, assembly GCA_006783085.1. Taxonomy (NCBI): domain Eukaryota; kingdom Fungi; phylum Ascomycota; class Sordariomycetes; order Glomerellales; family Glomerellaceae; genus Colletotrichum; species Colletotrichum shisoi. The sequence continues at coordinate 15,149 of PUHP01000934.1, read as the reverse complement.
TTCGCCGGCACGCAGCAGCAGCTCGCGCAGTGCCCGACGACGCCCAACGCCACCGTCACGGCCGAGACGGTCGACGGCAACTGCGTCGCCGCGTGGATGAGCATGCACCTCACGCGCGCGAGCTCCAACGTGTGGATGGAGAACTGCTGGCTCTGGATCGCCGACCACGACCTCGAGGACCCGGACTACAAGCAGGTCACCGTCTACGCCGGCCGCGGCCTGCTCGTCGAGTCCTCCAACGGCCGCGTCTGGCTCTCGGCCTCGGGCAGCGAGCACCACACCCTCTACCAGTACCAGCTCTTCAAGACGCGCGACGTCTACATGGGCCAGGTGCAGTCCGAGACGCCGTACTACCAGCCGAACCCGCCCGCGACGATCCCCTTCCCGCGCGTCCAGGGGTACCACGACCCGGACTTCGAGGCCGACTGCCGCGGCCGCCAGGCCAAGGTGCCGGGCGCGCCGCCGTGCGCGATGGCGTGGGGCCTGCGCATCATCGGCAGCCGCAACGTCGTCGCCTTCGGGGCCGGGCACTACTCCTTCTTCAACAACTACAAAACGAACTGCAGCCAGATCGGCGCCGGCGCGCGGTGCCAGCAGAGGATCGTCGACGTCCGGGACGCGCCGGACAACTGCACGGCGACGGACGACGTGCGCGTCCACAACCTGCAGATCGTCGGCACGCGGGCCATGGTCACCCGGGACGGGACGGACGTGGCGTTTTACAAGGACAACATCGCCGGGTTCACGGCGGGCATTGCGCTGTATCAGCATTGAGCTACCGTGGATCTTTGCAGTTGTTGTAGTGTGGTGGTGGTGGTAGTAGTAGTAGTAGTAGTAGTGGCAATAGTGTTAGCGTAGCCAGTATAATCGAACCTTTTCTTGTGTTGCCGAACGTTCCCATCAATGATGACCGTTGTTCGTGTTCCTGGTGATGATGTTCTCGATGTTGCGCGCTCTTTTGTGGCGCAAACTTTGACTTCGTTCAGGGTCGTCCTGTTCTCTGCTTGTTGTTGATTTGTTTCTTACTGCCAGATGGACATGTATGCCCATCATTAGCAGGTGAACCGGTAACTTACCCTGGTGTGCATCTCAGTTCGCCCTCCGGGTCCCAAATGCCAGGGTTTCAGTTCAGCGAGAGCATAGACGACATCATTCCAGGAGACCATGTTCTTGAATCAAAACTTTTCCATTATGGGTATCATGCTCCGCCAGGATGCCGGCCCAACATCGCCCCCTTCCCGCCAAACACTCTCAGACCTCAACCCACAGTCTCCTCAGGCTCGTAAGCGCCACCCAGATGGCCTCGTCCGTCCGGATGCTGCGGCTTCCCTGCCCAGGCAGCACGTCCACCCAGTGGTCGAACAGCTCCCTCGCCTTCGCCGGGGTCATCTCCATGCCCTCGAGCTCCTTGTCGTTCAGCGCCGCGTATTCGATACCTCTAGGACCTCCGAACACGATGAGCAGGTGCTTGAAGTCCAAGGGCGCCGCGCTGGGGAACGCGTCCGAGAGGGAGCGCCCGCGCTCCGACGTGCCGACGCTGACGTCGTAGCCGCCCTCGTACTTGCACTCGGTGAACACCGACGACAGCGAGTTGGCGCGCCGCACCTGGTAGCCCCAGTAGTAGCCGCCCTCTTCCCTCGGCGCCGACGGGTCGCACGCCTCCGCCTTGTCGGTGTTGTAGTCCGGGTACGACAGCGTCACGCGCGTGTTCGGGGGCACCTCGTCCTCGATCAGGACATGGTTCTTCAGCCCGACGTCGATCATGGTGCCCTGGGGCGTCCCCTTGCTGGCGACGCCCTCGCGGTACGGCAGCCAGTCGGCCGGGTTCGGGTGGTGTGGCATCTCGAGCGCGGGCAGCTGATTGGCGAGGCGCAGGTTCGCGTGGAGCGGGAAGAGCATCTTGCGCATGAAGGGCGGCACTTCGAGGTAGCCGAGGAGGTGCTCGAGGAAGTGGCAGCCGTCGACGTCGCCGGTGTAGGCCTTCGTGTCGACGTTCTTGGGGCGGGACTCAACGGGGCTGTCGTCGAAGAGGACGATCTCGTCGACGGAGAAGACGGCGAGGGCTCGGGCGATACGGCCGGCGACGGCAGTGCGGCGCTCGGCGGTTATGGCACTGGACGAGGAGGGTCAATCGGGGGATGTTCTTCTGCATGTATGGGGTCGTCAGGTGTTCAACATACTCTGTGAGAATACTGCTTGGAATCGCGACCGAGACTGTCCAAGTTCTACCGCCCTCGTAGGGTTGGAACTTGGACGACATCCTCGTTGTGTCGACGTAGCCTTCGTCGTCGGTCTTTCTCCTCTGTATTGTTGTCAGCATGGTTTGCGTTGCCTTCAGGCGCATGCCGAGAAAAATCAAACCTTTGCTCTTTGATCGTACGCCATTGTGGAAATAACTGAACACTTTTGAGGGATTCAAATCTGCAGAATGGTGATATGTAGTAGAGGTACGAATATTTGTAAGAAGCTGCCGACTTCCAGATGTTAGCCGCGTCCCAAAAAGTTTCTGAGCGGTGACCCACTTCGCAGCGGATTCTGGGGTAAATCCGGCAGAATCGCCGGGACATGTCACGCCGCCTTCTGTTTTTGGCCCCCGCCACTTTGCCGCTGGGTCCAGGCCGCCCCCCGGGAGGCACGTACCACACGGTCTCGTCAACTAACCTACTGCGTCGCATCTTCTAGCTGTTCATTCCATCTTCCCTTCAACCCCACGACGACACTGCGCCTACGAACTTCCCTGAAACCCACCGCTGTCCTACAAACCATGAGTCTCGTCAACATCCAGTCTGCCGGCCAATGGCAAGGCATTCTTAGCAGCACCAATGTTGTCATTGCCGACTGTGAGTTCACCCATTAAGCCCCTCCTCTCTTCTGCGCGTATCCGATATGTCGCTGACAAACACCGTTTCTCAGTCTACGCCGACTGGTGCGGTCCCTGCAAGATGATCGCGCCGCACTTCGAACGCCTCGCCAAAGAACACTCCAAGCCGAACAAGGTCGCCTTCTGCAAGATCAACGTCGACAACCAATCCACCATTGCCCGCACCCACGGCGTCAGCGCCATGCCCACCTTCATCGTCTTCCACGGCGGCCAGGCCGTCGAGACCATCAAAGGCGCGAACCCACCCGCCCTGACTCAGGCCATCCAGAACGCCCTGAAGCTCCCGGACAAGGGCGGCCGCTCCGCCGCCACTTTCACAACCCCCGGCCGAACCCTCGGCGGCGATAAGCCCGCGCGTGCGAGCCTGCGGCGCCCCGTGCAGTGGCAGCTGCGCGACTTCTTCAGCAACATAATCACCTTCATCGGGCTGTACCTCGTCTCGCTATTTGCGGTGCGTGGGTCCACGGGCGATGCCGCCGGTGACAAGAAGAATCGCTTGCTGACGGACTGGTAGATTGACCCCCACAAGGCGGCCGAGATGTCGCAGTTCAACCGCGTGAATCCGCCCGCCCCAGTGGTCAAGCCTGCCAAAGGCGCCGCCGGCTCTGGTACGAGGCAGGCCCAGAAGGGCCCGGCATTCAAGACGTTGGCGGACCTGGGAGGCGACGAATAGTGCGACAATACGGGTTATGGCGCAAGGCGTTTTTGACTTCCTTTCTTCAATTTTTAATGTGTAGGATGTAGCATTCGTGGCATACACATCTCGGTGGATAGCCTGAGAGCAAACCGAGGGGTAATCGTGGCCCCCGTCCGATTCATAAAGATACATACTGCTATTTTTCTGCCGAGGTAAGAATTATGAATGTCATGTTACTGTCTTTTATTCTCGCCTTTGCTGCCAATGTACACAACCCTTCCACCCAAACTCCTTGCGGTGGTGGGTCTCATCTGCAGATGCTCGTAGATGGTCAATCGTTTACTAATCCTTCGCCAAACGACCATCGCATAACCGTATGTGCCTAATGTTCCTCTGATGATCACCCGCCAAGCGAATGGCAATGTTGGCGCTATGACAACGACGAGTGGCTGACGCGGACAAACGAGTTACTCGTCCACACTCTTGCGGGAATTGACAGGGGCGGCTGCGAGCTCAACGTCACGATAGTAGCCGCTAGAGCTGGAAGCTGGAAGCAAGCAATCGATCGTGCTGGCGCTGAAGTTGTTTAACCCGGGCGGATAGCGGAAGGATAGTACAGGCTAGTACTGCTGATCCAATAGTCTATCGGACAGGGATGGTCCCCTCAGTTGGCTTAGCTTGCCTTTGGGATGCTCTCTTTTCCTCTTGTGTTTTCCCACTGAGATTCGACGTAGTTGTAAGAGAGATGTTTCTTATAAGTATTCTGAGTTTTGTGTTAAATTTGAGATTTGAGCTTGAGCTCTGGTTGCAAAGAGGATGTACGCCCATGCTGTGACAAAGGCAGGCGAACTTGGCTCGTTCCCTTCACGCCATCAAATATAAGCTCAATGCACCATTATTGAACATCCAGGCCAAGTCCAGTTACCCCTTTTGCCTTTCGGACGCCAATAACAGGTTGTGCCAAACTAACGCGCAGGACGGAGGGATGTAGAGGACGGTAGTGTGTGGTAATGGATGTAGACATGCGCCAATTCAGGAATTTGGCTGAAACAAAAAAAAGCTGAATGCAGGGGTTCTCATTTCACTAAAAATTCGAGAATCGATGATAACGAACCATGACTGACTTGGAGAGAAACCAAATCGGAGGCATCAACCGACGATACCGGCGACACCGGCGCCGAGACCCACTTCACACGGCCGCCTACCGCCGCTCTCCAGCCACAGACCCTCCCATAGCCCGGTGTGCAGGGGTACTCTGTATCCGTACAAATCCCAGGAACGCCACAGACGTCTCCGCCCATTAATGCTGGCCCAACCAATCGGTAAGCTATCATTTGCAACAAGTGGGGCATCCCGTCCTGAGCTACCCAAATTTCGGTGCGACAGCTGCGAAAAGTTGAAGCTCACACTCTTGCAATTCCCAATTTGTGTCGCCACTTCACGCAAAAACTCAATCATGTTGACTGCAGGCGGTATTCGAAACGCCTGTCCAAGCTGTCGAGCGCGTTTGACGAGCTTGACGGGAAAGGTTCTCGCAGGTGCTTCTCCTGCCGGCCTGGCAGCCCGATCAAGCTTTGCGCAGCAGGGTAGCCCAGCGACCCTTCGATCACTAAATAAGCCGACTACTCGCAGAGCATTCTCGACAACACCGCGACGTTTGAAGGATGCCGAACCGACTCGAGACGAAATAGAAGGGCTCGCTCGCAACGCGAAGGTCGAGAGAACAGTGCGGGAGGCGAAACAACGATTCCGGGATACCTTGCCCAAGGGCTACCTCACCGAGGAGGAGTATAACCTATACGAGCGATTGTACGGGCCGCCGCTGAGAGAAACGACGCCGGACGATGTCGGGATGCAGTACTTGAACGACAAACACTCTGCCAAACCGCGACGAGACGGGTCTGGGGGGCCGACTCTCTTCCGAGAAACGGAGGGCGGCACACTGCAAGAGGTGCAGTATGTCTCCAAGAAAACGGTCCGGACGCCGAGCGATGATGAGACATCATTTACCGAGACCGAAGCTCCCGAAGAAGAAGAAGAAGCCCCAGACGCCGCTGCGACGGATGAAGGCGTACCCGAAGGCGACGGCAAATACATCAACATTGTGGCGAGGAACAAGAGAGAATACGTCGCCCTCATGAAGCTGCAAAAAGACTTTGAAGAAAATTCCCGCGCCGTTGAAGAGTCCATGCGGAATCAACTCGAGGAGGAGGGGCTACGCGACGAGGAACGCGAGTTCGAGGAAGAGGAGGACGAAGAAGAGCTGGACGAAGGCGAGGATGGCATTGCGGAACAACAGACGTCGATGCGCGCCGGCCGTTTGCATCCGTTCACGAGGGAGGGTCACTTCTCGACGAATCCGAGCACTGTAAGCCTGCCGCATGTCGGATACGTCTCGCCAGTCTCGACGATACTCGACAGGACGGACATCAAGCACGTCAAGGAGGCCGCCGAGAAGGCATTCGGAGGACCTGGCCTGCCCTACTCACCCGCCACGCCCGCTTCAAAGATGGGCTTGGAACAGCAGCCCCTCGGCATGGCCGCGTGGCAGCATAAAATGTCAGAAATCGAGGCCGACGCCTTTGTTTCGTCGTTCCTGCCCCCCGCCTACGCATCTTCGATGGGCACTCTTGTGGAAGTACGCAAGCGCCTGGGCACTGACTGGCTTCGGAAGCTGTTCGAAAAGCCCGGCGGCCCTCGGTTCCTCGATGTTGGCGCCGGTGGCGCCGGTCTCCTGGCCTGGCAGGATATCACGCGCGCCGAGTGGGAGGCGATGCGGTCCCGCGGCGAAGTCGAGAACAAGAACCCCCCAGGAAAGCAGTCCGTGGTCATCGGCGCCGAAAAGCTGAGGAGCCGCGTGTCCAAGTTTTTGCACAACACAAGCATCCTGCCACGCCTGCCTGACTACGTCCACTCGGTCGACACCGCGCACTTGCAGCTGGACGCCAACGAGGTCCCGCAACCGCGCAAGATGTTCGATGTCATCATCGCCTCCCACCTGCTTCTCCCCGTGAAGGAGGGTCACAGACGCAACGCGATCCTGAACAAGATCTGGTCGCTGCTGAACCCCGAGGGCGGAGTCCTGATCGTCCTGGAGAAGGGGCAGCCCCGCGGCTTCGAAGCGGTGGCCGACGTCCGCGAGCGCCTACTCAGCGAGTTCCTGATCCCGCCGGGCGGAGAAAACGCCATGTCGGGCGAAGAGAGAAACCCCGGCTTCGATAGGGTCAAGGAGCCCGGCATGATCATCGCGCCCTGCACGAACCACCGCGGGTGCCCGATGTACCACACCCCCGGAAAGAGCACGGGGCGCAAGGACTTTTGCCACTTTAGCCAGCGCTTCATCCGGCCGCCGTTCCTGCAGAAGATCATGGGCGCGACGCAGCGCAACCACGACGACGTGCTCTTCAGCTACGTCGCCATCCAGCGCGGCGTCGCCGCGAAGGAGGGCCCCCTCGTCGGCGAGCAGGCCACTGCGCGCGCGTTCGAAGGGTTCGAGACGTCGGAGACGGCGCCTGACATGCTCTCCCTGCCCCGGCAGATCCTGCCGCCCATCAAGCGGCGCGGGCACGTGACGCTCGACGTGTGCACGCCCAACGCGCAGCTCGAGCGCTGGACGGTGCCCAAGAGCTTCAGCAAGCAGGCGTACCACGACGCGCGCAAGGCCAAGTGGGGCGACCTGTGGGCTCTGGGTGCGAAGACGCGGAACCACCGCAACGTGCGGCTGGGCCGACCCGAGGCCCTGGACGACGGCGGCGTCAGGGCGCAGCGGGCCAAGGCGGCGCTGAGCAAGAAGAAGAAGTTCGTCAACGTCGGCATCGACGAGACGGGGGTCGTGGGCGGGCCGCAGGAGCGGATCTCGCCGACGCGGAAGACGAGCCGGAAGTCGTACCGCCAGGAGGTGATGAGGAAGCTGGCCAAGGAGGATGAGGAGCGGGGGGGGTACATTTGAGTCGAGATGTAAGAACAATAATCATGTGTAGAATACTGGGCGGGAGAGGAGGATTGTAACAATACCGGTACGACAACAATCAGAGCTTGGGAGGATTGGGATGGGGGGGGGGGGGCACATCGCAGTGTACCAACCCCGGAAAAAAAAAAAGGACTCAAAGACAAAGTCAAAACAGCAGATTATGTTACAATACCACAACTCATTGATTTGACACTTCGGAGATCTTGCAGTCAAAACAGTCCAAAGTGGCGCTCAGTTGTTCAATGCAAGCTGCTTATCTGATATGCCAGACGCTAACATATGGTGTGTATGCCGGATGGGCGGGCGTGTACGGGGGGAGGGGCCCCGTCAAAGGATCTCCGGTGACGGCTCCGCGGGAGTCGGTGCGGGAAGCCGTTGATTGGCCGGGAGTGCCAGGGAAGGCCGATAAGGACAAGGGACGGCTATCGGGATGGTGTCATCGCCAGCGAATGAAAATTTGGCCAACGCTTTTTTTGCCCGCCGCATGATTGGGCCCGTCCGTTTTCGGGGGGGGCAATGAATGGTGACTTAGTGAGTTGAGTGAATGAGCCAAAGAGAGAGTGAGAGTTCCCGCCGTGTCAAAAAAAAAAAAACATGGGGAAGTGGCCGACGATATCAATGCTTCATCTCCTTTTTTTCTTCTTCGCCTTTCTGATGACAGATTTATGAGAGGTCTCTCCTGATCCTGACTCCTTGCACTCATCTTACTCCAGCTGTTCGTGGTGGTCTCTCACTTTCACTTTCGCCCTCACTCTCACTCGCTCGCAACTCAAACCTCCCCCACTAAGACGAGTATCTCACTGAGAGAGAGAGAGAGAGAGAGAGAGAGAGAGAGAGAGAGAGAGAGAGAGAGGGTTTACGTTCTTACACGACTTGAAGAACATCTGCATCTTCTTCTTCTTCAGCGCCATTCTCTGGCACAACTTGGAGACAACAGGAGAAAAAAGACACTCTCGAGTCTTGTCTCCCTCCCACGTCCCTCCAGCATGGCGACAACATCTCTCCTCACAGCCCTCAACTGCAAGGGCAACACCCACCTCATCATCGGCACAAATCCCCTGGCCGCCGCCCGCTGCACACAGTCCCTCGCCGCCGGCGCCGCCGCCATCCTCCTCGCCCCGGACACGGCGGACCTGCACTACGGCCTGCAGAAGCGCGTCGACGCCGGCGAGGTGGTGTGGCACAGGAAGGCCTTTGAGGACTCGGACCTCTTCACGCTCGGCCGCGACGACGTCGACAACGTCGTCGACGCCGTCTTCGTCACCTCGGGGCCCCGCGACCCCCTCGCCGCCCACATCTCGGCCCTGTGCCGCCGGAACCGCATCCCCGTCAACGTCGTCGACGCGCCGCGGCTGTGCTCCTTCTCGCTGCTGTCGACGCACACCGACGGGCCCCTGCAGATCGGCGTCACGACCAACGGGAGGGGCTGCAAGCTCGCCTCCCGCATCCGCCGCGAGGTCGCCGCCGCGCTGCCGACGGACCTCGGCGCCGCCTGCGCGCGGCTGGGCGACGTGCGCCGGCGCATCCAGGCCGAGGACCGCTCGTCGTCGGCGCAGCCCGACGACGCCGACGTCGACGACTCGCTCGACCAGGCCGCGTCCTTCAACAAGCTCGTCACCGACGCCGACCTCGACGCCGCCAAGAACAGGCGCATGAGGTGGCTGAGCCAGGTCTGCGAGTACTGGCCCCTGAAGCGCCTCGCCGCCATCAACGACGACGACGTCGAGTCCGTCCTGAAGTCGTACGCCGGCACGGCGGCGGCGTCGTCGTCGTCGTCGTCCGAGGAGGCCGCAGCGAGACCGCCGCCCGTCGCCGGTCTCGCCGCCGCCGCAGGTAGCCAGCAACAGCAAGGGAGGATCATCCTCGCCGGCAGCGGGCCGGGACACCCGGACCTCCTGACGCGCGCGACGCACAAGGCGATCCAGACGGCGGACCTGATCCTCGCGGACAAGCTCGTGCCGGCGGGCGTGCTGGACCTCATCCCGCGGCGCACGCCCGTGCGGATCGCGCGCAAGTTCCCCGGCAACGCGGACCAGGCGCAGGAGGAGCTCCACGAGCTGGCGCTGGCGGGTGCGCGGGAGGGCAAGACGGTGCTGCGGCTGAAGCAGGGCGACCCGTTCATCTACGGCCGCGGCGGCGAGGAGGTGGCGTATTTCCGCGAGCACGGGTTCGGCGACCGCGTGACGGTGCTGCCGGGCATCACGTCGTCGCTGAGCGCGCCGCTGTTCGCGGGGATCCCGCCGACGCAGCGGGACGTCGCGGACCAGGTCCTCGTCTGCACGGGCACGGGCAAGAAGGGGAAGCCGCCCGCGCCGCCCGAGTTCGTGGCCAGCCGGACGGTGGTGTTCCTGATGGCGCTGCACCGGATCACGGGGCTGGTGAGGGAGCTGACGTGTCGTCTTGAGACGGAGGAGGAGGAGGAGGAGGCGGCGACGACGACGACGACGGAGACGACGGAAGGCGAGACGACAACAACGACAGCAACGATGACGACGAAGACGACGACGTCGAAGAGGGCGTTGTGGCCGCGGAACACGCCGTGCGCCGTCATCGAGAGGGCCAGCTGTCCCGATCAGAGGGTCATCAGGACGACGTTGGAGTACGTGGCCGAGGCGATCGAGGTCGAGGGGAGCAGGCCGCCGGGGCTTCTCGTCGTCGGCCGGGCGTGCGAGGCGTTGTATGTGAGCGAGAAGGGCCGTACGTGGGTCGTCGAGGACGGGTTCAAGGGGTTCGATTTCGAGGAGCTCCCCGGGCTGTCATGATGTGTGTTTGTGATGCGAGTAATGAAAGGGGGGGGGGGGGGGGTTGGTTTACTGGTGCATGGTCTAGATACAGGAGCAGCATTGCAAGGCGCAGGATATCGTTGTTGATGTTGTTTTTTTACCTCTACAATTCTCCAAAATATACAGACACGTCGATGACGGAATTCAGTGCGGTTATACACTGGCCTGATGTGTGTACTTTCCATTCGCACAATATTGGGCATCTCACGGTATGCAGGCTCGGGAATGGGTTCACAACTTGAACTACTCGGCCAAGAACAAGTCTGAACCAGAGCCACTTTGGCGACAAGCATTTTCTTCACCCCTGGGAGGTGGCAGTAGTCAATGGTTTGCGTTGCTCGTTAAATCTACAATGCTGCTGATCTCGTCCACTGCTTGAATGAATGTTGATGGGATTTGGTCCACCGAGCTCCCTCACATAATCCCGGCCCCTCCTCAAAGTATCGAGGCATCAAGTTCCAAGAACCTGCAAACGGTGATGCGGCAACAAGACCCAATACAAGGATTTCATGATAAATTGTGCTATAGAAGCTGTCCAGCAGAGCCGGCCTGACCGGCCCCAAAAATGAATCAATGTTTGTTTGTTTCCAGTTGCGATCGGAGTTGAACCCCAGCTTGGCAATCTGCAGATCATTTAGTCACATCTTACTCTATGTAAGAGAACAAGAATCAGTCAGTCCCCCAATCCAACAAGCCTGTTGGCTGCCGCTTGTTTGATGCAGACGGACGCCGCCAGGCCCATACGCTAGTTGTTACTTAGTTGGTTGCGTGCATGCATAACCCCTCCAGCCACCAATCTCCGTCTCGACGCATGCAACTCTTCTTCAAACAACTCTCCGGCGAACTGTCGACAACTCAACTCACTCTCATCTCCTGTCAACAGTATACTCCAAAAATGACAGACGGCAGTCACATGCCTCAAGCATCATCGTTCCTCGGGCTCCCCGTCGAGATCCAGACTCAGATCCTCCAACAACTGGTCTCCTCTCATCATGAGTCAATCCCCGCGGTCCTGCGAACATGCAAGCACCTCTACCGAGTCGCCTTGCCCATGTCAGTCCACACATACGAGAATGCCACCTCCAAGAACATGAGCGAGCACGCCCAGAAGCGCAGCCGCAACCTCGACTTCCTCCGCCACATCATCATTGCGAAGCCCGAGCTCGCGCACAACGTGCGGCGCATCAGCATCATTCACGTCTCCACGAGCCTCATCTACCGGCTCGCCCCCGCCAACAAGAGGCCGCTCGGGCCCAGCAGCGACGAGAAGGCCGTCTACACCGACCTGATCGACGCCTCCGGCCTGTCCGACCACATCGACGACTGGCAGGCCGTCAGAAAGGAGTGGCTCCAGGGCCTGGCCGACGGGCTGGTCGAACAGCAGGTCGGCCTTCTGCTGCTCGCGTGCCCGAGAGTCGAATCGCTCAAGCTCGGGACCCCGCTGTCACCCCGGCTGCTACCCCGCCTCATCAGGGCCGCCGCCGCGAACCGCGCCACGTCCCCCCCCGCCACGTCCCCCCCCGCCATCGGCCCGGCTCCGGGGGCGGGCCGCCCCTTGCTCGACGGCCTGCGGGAGTACTTTGGCGAGCCCGAAAGCCCCAAGAGCCTGTTCCATTTCTTCAACATCGGCAAGGAGTTCATGCAGCTGCCGCGGCTCCGGTCCTTCACGTGCGCCTGCCTGTCCAACAGCGGCCCCAACGGCCACCTGTTCGACGAGGAGGCCAACCCGCCCGGCTGCTCCAGCGTCCAGCACCTGACTCTGCTCGACGCCAACGTCACGATAGAAGGGCTGCGGAGCCTCATTCGTGCCTGCAAGGGACTCAAGTCGTTCCACTGGACTCCCGGAGACAGCACCTTCTCCGACATGCAGATCAAGCTGCCGGAGCTCGCCCAGGCCTTGTCGACGCAGCGCGACACTCTCCAGCACCTGCACATCGACTACCAGGACCGCTGGCGGGGGGCGGATTGGTACGCCAAGCGGGACGGCTTCTTCATCGGCACGTCCCTGAAGGAGATGGCCTCGCTGAAGAGCCTGCGCATCGGCATGGAGGCCTTTCTGGGCTTCACGGACATGTGGAGGATGCCCGACGGGCACCTCACGCACGAACAGCGGTCCGAGTTCGGCGAGGCGCCTCGGCTCATCGACCACCTCCCTCCCAGCCTCGAGTGCCTCGAGCTGCATGGTTGTAGAGAGGAGGTGATACCTCACGTCCAGGAGGTGCTGGACCGGCTCCGTTCGGGGGAGAGGGTCGCGATGCTGCGGAGGATACGCCTGTGCTTCAACCCGCATCTCGTGGATCGGAGGTCAGTGAGTTTTGCCTGCGACGGCAGACCGGTCGATTTCGATTATACGTTCCGTTGTCCGTCTGCGGAAATGGGCACGTCGCCGTTGGTTTAGTGCGTGCGGTTCTCAAGCGCATGACCGAACGAATATGGAAGACGTTGCAGCGATAGTAGGATGTAGGTGCAATTGTCCACAGAACGGCAACCACTGTTACTCTTTATGAGTGGGTTTGGGGCCTGGTTTTCGGATCGCTGCTATTTGATATTTGAGCAACTGGTAGCATAATTACTGTCAACTACGACAAGTATTCGGATCGAATGCGAGGCAGGCCTGTGGGAGAAGGGGTTACCCTTCGTCCACCAACTCTTTGAGAAATCCCAAGGGAACAGATGAACCCTGTCAGCAGCCAAAAGAAAACGGTCTTTTCTTTCTCTTCCATATTTCAATCCGGTTTACAGCCTCGAGGTCAGTCAGCGTTGGGAGGGGTAAGCTGATAATCCTCCTCTTGCCGGCCACCCAGACAGAGACTGACACTGACGAAAGACTACGATTACGACGGAGGATTGAAAAAGAGCATCGGAAGACGGTAAAACAGGGATCTATTTAGGCTGCCGGTGAACTGTAAGCAGCTCATGCAAATACCAAGTCCACACAGAGGCCATCATTAGTTATTGCGGTGACTTTCGTTATTCATATCTCGCCTTTTGGACCCGGAAACTTTGGGCAATCTGCTCTCGAAAGTATGCGTTACAAAATGGCCCACGATCAATGTTGGGGGTTTTTATCTTTTTTGTCTCTCCAGAACCTGCTGTTGGGAAACAGAAATCCACTGAGAGGCTTGCTTAGCATTTGTATAATACCCAGCGTGGCCTGCGGTATGAATCAAGCTTTCGACCGAAAAGTCTGATCTAGATCCCCTTGGAAGCCGAAACCGAACTCTGGGCTCCTAGGCATGGGTTTCGGACTGTCCATTCTGTCTTCACCTTCTTCTTGATAGACAACGTTGCTCTCTCCAGTCCTCAGACGCCCATACCCCATCTTCATACACATTGCTTCTTTTGGGAGGCCGCGCGTTCCCTCTGACACGGGTACATATAGTCCCCCTTGGGTCCCGAGCCGCTGTCCCGGATGCCGGTCTGCTCGTCCGGTTTGGCGGCCCATACGACAGGCAGGAAGCGTGGCTTGGCAAGCATTGACAAGACAACAATCTCGTAGTACTTTTCCAACTGGCTTACCATGTTGGGCCGGGCGTTGTACAGCCTCTGATCTGGAAGGCGGAGTCAGAGTGTGCTCTCGGGAGAGGGGCTGCGTCTACCGTAGGTGAATCCATCTTCGGGGTTCCAAACAAATCCTTCGCGGGACCGAGTCGAGTTTGATACGACTTGAGCCACGACATCTAGTCCTGACGAATTGAATCGGGGTGGTTGGATCACAAAGACTGATGCTCGTGCATGGAGCACTCTGCGCTGAGATCTAAAGCTGCCTTCACTGCGAGTAAATAGGCTCGTCCACGAACAACGAGAAGACTGGCCGAGTTGAGACATACCCTAATATAGTCTCGAGATTTGAGAAATGTCTATGCCTGGCACACGTTCTTGATACTGTAAGAGGTTGGATAACAACGGAGCCCGCGCGAATGCTTGCCCTCGTCTAGTCCAGAGCCCACTTGTTGTCTGGAACCAGATGCGAGTCAAGACTGTCCACAGTTGCTCTAGGAAAGAACCCAAAGATAATGGCAATGGGGGCTGAAATAACGAGAAGGAGTCATCCGGTGAATATGTCGGTTCCCTCGGCACCTAAGAGCCTGCACGAGTCGTATCGCCTAGTAGGGCGTAGGGCGCATTTTGTCACAAGATATAAGGCGTTAGTTGCTGCCCACAACTAACAGCGTCGTTTTGTTATAATAGTTATAAGCCTAGCTTTACCTGTTGTGCTATAACAGTTTTAAGTGTAGCACTAACGCACTATCTTAACGTCTACCTACAGGTTTAAGTCCCGTGCGGCTTAGTTTCTTAACTAGCTACTTTTCAAGTTGTATAGATTCTCTATCCAGCTTTACTTTACAGCTACACAATCTAGGGTGTGTGTTACAAGATATAAGGCGTTAGTTATTACCTACAACTAACGGCATTGTTTTGTTGTGATAAATTTTCTCGTTTTACGGTGGTACATTAGTGCCAACCCGACTAAGAGCGGCTTGAAGTTAGGCTGACTTGCATGACTAGTTTGTATTAGCCTTTTGACCCTCTGCGCTATTTTTCTGCGCTACTAGAAACTCATAAAAGAAGCATTCTTTATTGTGAAATTAAGGCTAGTACTACCTAATTAGGCCTATAATACTCTTAGATTAGTCTTCTAAAGTATAGAAGCTTTAAAAATAGATTACCTTTACTCTTATAAGGCTGTGGTAAAGCTAAGTAAAGCTAGACTATAGTCTAGCTTTACCCTACTTAATAAAACATTTATAATAGCTAGGCCTACTTCCTCTAATTAGACTAGTTTTACTTTCCTATCTTACTATATCTCTTCTTAATACCTTAAAAACTATATATTAATCTCTTACCTTTTTAGTAGCTTATTATAGATACCTATTA
>PUHP01000933.1:2480-17491 GCA_006783085.1 Colletotrichum shisoi | reverse complement strand
GGGGGGGGGGGGGGGGGGGGGGGGGTCACTGGGTATCGAATCGAAGGTATGCAGGCCGTGTGTATGCGTGTGTCTCTGTCTCTGTTTGAAGTGGTATCTCTAGGTCATGAAATCTCGTTTCTTGATATGGTGTGGAGGGGTAAAAGGGATGCGCGGGGCAGATCAACTGGTGGGGAGCGCAACGAGTCGAAGCATGCCGGTCATGCAGAGCAACGGCAACTCGGAAGGGGAAAATAAGCTTGAACTGGGAGCTTGAGCTTGGGTTTGAACTTGGGCTTGGGAGGGGAAGGTCGAAGAGGAGAGGAGAAGAGGAAAAGGACAAGACGGAAGAATGGCAACGAGAACGGCGCGAGGGAAAAGCTTAAGAGAAAGCTTGAAACCCAGGCTATGTCATCCGCCAGAGGGGGCTAGCAAGTGCAGCAGCAGCAGCAGCAGCAAGGAAGGTCGGCCGGAAGCAGGATTGCGACAGACAAGAAAGGAAAAAGAATCGAAGGACCAAAAAAGTGTGGGCGCAACGCAACGTTAATGCTGGGACGGAGGGACTGGGGGCCGGGTCGAGTACACTACGGCGGACTCGATACGACAACACGCACAACAACATGCACGACACGACGTTTTGCTGGTGGTGAGAAAACTAGGAGGCTAAGCCGCCAGTGCTGGTGCTGGTGCTGGTGCCGAGCTTAAGCTGGGCGTAAGCTGGGCTAAGCTGGGCGCGAACAATGTCTCGCGACTCGACGGTGCTGGTGTACATCGCATCGTTTGCTGACTTGTTGCGCGCAGTTGATAGGTAATTTGTAATGGACGGTATGGCGGGGCAGATCTGACGATCCTTTGGGTCGGACGACTCGAATTCTTGGGCGGCGGCCATGGCCCCCTGGTCTCACGCGGCCAAAAGCTCCATCGGGTTCTCGCTCTCTCTCTCTCTCTCTGAGTCTCTCCTTGTGCCTGTGGTGATCCGGATGCGAGATGTGAGACCATGGTGGGGTGCCGGGGGTGTCGAGGAATGTCAGGGACATGACCAAATGCAGCCAAGCTCGCCCTCCGTTTTCTTGTCTAGGACAGCTGGAGGACTGGGAGAGTAAGGTCTCTCTATGTCTCTGTCGCTGTCTCTATGGCCCGTACAGACTAAGGAGGTGCGGCCATGACGGACCCGATATGCAAAGCCGCGCGTCGTGTGCCTCTGCCAGCCGAATTGGTAGTACCAGTCTAACTCTTCTGCCCAGTGGCCGGGGGTGACACTTGTCGGCCAAGCAAGGAAGTGATCGCGTGCTTTGCTCTGCCTTCTCTTCTCTCTGCTCTCTAGGTGAAGTTCGTTGGGAGGTACGAGCACTGATGAACATGCAGAAAGGGGGAATGGAGCCATTGGACTCGAACAACGTTAGGACCTAACCAATCAGCATCGTCCAGTTCGTTTGCTTCCGTTCTTTCTGTCGCCGTCATACGAAATACGGTTCGGTTCGGTTCGTCTGAGGAGCAGCTGAGAAAAAGAAAAGACAAAAGGCTGAGCTGCAGGAAACGCCCAAATCCCAAAGAACGATTGCCCCGCGCGCTCGGTGCGTCGGTGGCAGAATTGGCCAAAGTAATGCCGCCATTGGCCAGAAGCTGGCTCTCGTGCCCCTTAATGACGTCGCTGTCACTTGACAGACACTCACAATTGGTCGCATGATGCTGACAGGTGGATCTTATCGATAAGCTACTGGTCGGAGCTCCTACCAGCTGGACTGGTCTGCTGGTCTCGAATTGCGCCTGCGAAACCTCAACGTGCAGTGCAGTACAGTGGTGCAGTGTCTTGCGACAAGCAGCCTTGTCATAACTCATTCTCCCTCCTGAGTCTCGACCATCGTCCAAGGGCCGCCCAGACGAGAATCAGCATGGCCAAGTGCCGAGTTTCCGAATCGACCCTTGTCGTAGTTGTCATGGTGCACGGGACGAGGTGCCATGCCGTGGCGCCATTCGAGTTGAGTGGAGGCGGGAAGAGAACCTTGAATTTAGGTATGTACGTTGTATCTGTACAGAGGTACCTTAGGTACCTAGCTTAGGTTCCCGGCCGACCAACCTCGATGACATTGTCCGTGACGTCAGGGCCAGGAGCAGCCCCTTTGCGCTCAGCAAAGCATGCATTTTCTCTTGGTAGGCTCAAGTGGCAAATGGCCATTATTTTGGATCGTTCAGGATGTAACTGTAATTGTTGCCGTTGAAAACCTCATCACTTTGATCATGAGAAGCCACAGGAGCTGACAAGCTAGCTCGGCCACCAGCCAGCCGCCTTCTACCCGAAATCAGCAAATACCCCATTGGTATCGCAAGCCAACTCTCGAACACCAGATACCAAAGCTTTGATATGTGACCAAAGTCGTGAATGAGGCCTGAAATTAAGGCCTGGCCAAACTAGCATGAAAAACACCCCAGTCAGAATCGATCGGGCCACAAGCGGCTTTGCCTGGCTGTGCGTGCTGTGTCTTGGCACGACGTGATATGTTTCGAGTGAAAGGTGTCGAGCGTGGTCATCCCACGTGTGCGCTCGTTCTCGCAAGGCCTCTTTTGTCTTGGTTCCAACGGCCAGACTGAGACACCATGCCCCGCCGAGACAGCGATTCAGTGAAACACCAGAGCCCGAATGTCGATGCTCTGCCGACACTCCATGTCGTCCATGTCCGGGTCGCGGAACGCGCAGTGGGCCGCCCGTCTGACCACGGACGCGTCCGAGTCGAAACACTTGATGAGCAACGGCTCGTCCGGCCGCTGCCTGTTCTTAAAATACCAGCGGTGCGCCGGGTTCGGCTTGATGGTCCACGTCTCGGCGCGGTGTCTCGGGTAGATGATGGCGCCGGGGACGAGGTCCTCATCGGCGACCGTGTTCCCGTCGGCAACGGCGAGCGGGTCCTTTTGGACCGTCTTGATGGGCCGCCAGATGTTGATAATCTGGAAGCGGCGCTTGAGGAGTTCATCGGCCTCGTCGCCGACGTGGTGCCTCGCCATCATGATGGCGCCGTCGTACGACTGGTCGACATGGGCCTTGTGAAGCGGGCCGCGGTGCTCCGTGTTACGCTCGCCCAGTGTGTGCCAGTTGGCCGGGCCCCGGCGGATCTGGTGGTTGAAAATGACGACCCGGCTGGCCCCCGTGCTGGTTCGTCGAGGACCCTGGTGAGCATGGGAGAGGTTTCGTTGAGAGACGGCCCACAGCCATGGTGTATGTATGTACAAACCAACCCTTACACCGCCCAAGTCCAAGCCCACGCCCGCCGCCCACTTGGGCCGAGCGAACGACCTGGCCTGGGCAACTTTTACTGAGATACCACTCACATATCCTTGTACACCTTTTCCATCTCGGGGTAGTAAACGGTCTTGACCTGCTCCTCGTCGACAAAGTCCTTTTCGGCGCTTGTGTGACGGATGTACTGGAAGCCGTGCGTGTCGAGGGTGAACTTGTCCTCGTCGCCCGTGATGTCGGTCACAGTCATGGTCCGAGGCGTCATTTTCCTCTCATTTGTGACTTTTTGACTGCAGAGAAGCAAGGGCATGAGTACGGTACATGACCATTGATGGGTTGGGGAAGCATTGTCGATGACAGTATCTCGGAGCAAAGAGGATAGATATGGCGACTGAAAAGCGGCTTACCCCCCTACGATGATTGGGGTTGGAGGAGACCCATCGCCGGGGTCGTCGTAGTAGTTGATGGTGGTGACGACCGTACGGCGGGCCGTGCCTGGCAAGAGCTGTTGCTGTGTCGTCCCCAGTGCCATAGTGGTGGACGGGAAGAGGACGGTGATGTGATTCTTGATGTCGGGTCTCGTCTCTCAGGGAAGGAAAAGACGAGTTACGTTATAGATAGATAGCACTATATCTCAAAATAGCGACTGGGGTTGGAGACTCTCTTCGTCCAACTCGGCAACTTTGTTGTGCGTGAACCACGAAACCAGGAGGATGAGATGGATCGGATGAAGCCACGTAGGGCGGATGCAGGAACGCGCAGGAGATTGTTCACCAGTTCAGTTTTGTTTAACCTGTCGTATCTCTCTCTGTACATGCTGTAAGCTACTTAGGTGCCTGGGAGAGACAGCAGATAAATGGGAGGTGAGGCCCTGAGCTTAGCCGGCAGCAGGGTGGGGCAGGGAGGGAAATGGCCTGACTGGACGGAGCTCCGCCTTTTCCTTTTTCCGCGACCCCGCGATGCACTGTGCGTCTGTCTCGGAAGACACCGTACCGATCGAGGGCGGTGACGCGCTGTTTCGGCCTGTGTTTCTGGTTGAGCAGGAATGAGGGATAGCTTAGCTAACACTGTGCGGTACGTACCCCAGACGATCAAGCTGTTGCGGCGCCACTGTTGCACCCTCAATGCCTCTCTCCCCTGACTTCTGAGCGGTCCAGTCCAGGTCCAGCCTGTAAGGGCCCCTACCTAGTGAGCATTGCTCCGGTGGAGTCACTCGGGTCTCAATGTGGCCTGCGGGCTGTCTGAGCCTCTGAGATGTGAGAGTGTTCCCCGCCGTGGCTGCCGCTGGCTGCGCGTGCTTGACCGCCCCTCGGTTTCCCAGCTGTGGCCTCTCTGCTTGCTGGTGGTCTCTGGTTGCTGTCTCGACATCTTTGGGAAACTCTCTCTCTCTCTCTCCCTTTCTTTTCTTCTCAATTTCTCTCTCCCCCTCTCCCAACAATACACTTCCCACTCCAACTGTCTACCTCCTCTTTCAATCGTCTAAACAACTAAACAGCCGATTCAATTCCTTGAACTAAAATCAGACACAATGGCAGCTCAGATCCCCCCTGGCGGCACTTACCTCGACACCTTCAAGCAGTCGTTTGTTAACGTCCCCGTCGACGCCGAGAGGGACAATGCCATTGCTACCACCGAGTTCCTCGACGCCGCCGAGTCCCTGACCACCATCTTTGGTACGTTTGCTTGTTTTGTCCCTTTCCCCAGCAAAGGGCTACATTACACCGCACATGCACACAATCGTCTTTGACCGCCCAGCCTGCTAACAATGAGCTTCCCTGCAGATGCCCTTGGTGGCGTTGCATTTGGTCCCGTCAAGAGCGACATGGGCGGCAACATCAAGGTACGAATTCTTCTATCCGTCTCTCAGCGTCTAGTCCCTCCATCGAGTTCTCTGTCTTGGCTCCTCGAGTCCTCGGGCCATTCCGTGAACCGACCGGAACCTCGGACGACACGACGCAGCCATCGTGACCCCGAACAACCGCTGATTTGTCCTTGTTCTACAGAAAATCCGTGAGCGCCAGCTGGCGGCCCCTGGCCAGTCCGCCACTCTCCAGGACCTCGTCAAGAACGAGCTGGCCACCAAGAAGCACGTCGCCACCGAGGGTCTCCTCTGGCTGACTCGGTAAGTCACCCAAGGCTTGATGCGCACACTATAGCACACAATGGCACGCAATGGCACATGGACGAAAGCTGACAGCAGCCCGTTCTTCTAGTGGCCTCGAGTTCACCTGCATCGCCCTGAGCCAGAACGTCGCCAAGGAGTCCGAGGAGCTCTCCGACTCGTTCCGCAACGCCTATTCGACCACCCTCAAGCCTCACCACAGCTTCCTTGTGAAGCCTATCTTCAGCGCCGCCATGAGCGCCTGCCCCTACCGCAAGGACTTCTACGCCAAGCTGGGCTCCGACCAGGCCAAGATCGCCGCCGAGCTCCGCGTCTACCTCGCCGCTCTCGAAAAGATTGTCGGCATTCTCAAGGGTTTCCTTGCAAGCAAGGACGCAAAGTACTAAGCCCAGCCACTAAGACCACCAACACTACCACTGCCGCCCCCCCGGTGCCATGTGCCCCGGCCGAGATGAAAAGAAAACAAAAGGAGAGAGATTAGAACGAACAATGACGATATGATGGAAGACAAACAAATTTGTCTGTGTCAATGTCAGCTGCGGTGCGAAGCACACCGTCAGCCACGAGCCAGGTTACGCAGCCTAGAAATGAAGTATTGCCTCGAAGCTTGAACAAATCTGTTTTGTTTTTGTTTTTGTTTTTGTCTTTTGAACCATCTGAGCCGACTCATCCAGACATGCTTCTACACAGTCGCTCTTTGACACGAACAAGCCAACCGACTGCCGACCATGCGAACAACAGTTCGAGGCTCGGTACAGTGATAGACATACATAACCAACCCTGCTTCACATACCTGAACGTGGAAACTGGCAACTCGACCAACACATAACATTTCAAGACGCGATATACTTTCATAACCCCAATCTTCTCATTCTTGGCGTCGGAACATGTCGTCTTCTCCGCCTCCCGCGCCATGCCTGGACCGATTAAGCAAGCTGCCTACCGAACTCTACCTTCTCGTCCTTGAAGAAATAGGCAAAGAGACCATAGGAAACCAGCAGAGAAACTGTCTACGCCCTTCACGTCCGGCCTGGGCATCGCTACCACCGGGTTTCCCGCCCTCATGGGCCCTGGGGCGTGAGGATACAGCCACCGATGCCGATACGAAGGAGCATACGGAGTCGGTGTACCCCTCTATGGACCTGCTGAACGCGAGTACAATCACCAGCAAATACCGTGATAAATATCTCCAGATCGCTCTTCGATTGGATGCTAAAAGCGAAAACCCGAGAGCCATCTATCACGCCGCTGTGAACAACCACACTAACCTTCTCCGCCAGGCTCTTGGCCAGGACGGGGCCCGGCCAGATCATGTACCCCACGGTCTTGCGCTGCCCTCGGTTACGCCGCTGATGCTGGCAGCCGTGCAAGGGAACGTAGATGCCGTCGATCTGCTCCTCGGCCATGGTGCAGATCCTTGCTATGAGTTTCATTCGGCTGGATTCAACGTCTGGCGACCTAGACCCGGACTCTTCAGCACGAGCTACGACACCATGCTCAAGGAGCCGGAGGATGTAGGTGTTGTGACCAAGGTAACCCCCGCCCATTGCGCCATGGCGGCTGTCCAGAATGCCGACAAAATCGCCTGGAAGATACTGAGGGCAGCTCCGGATGGGTTCTGGCGAAAGTCCAAGGAAGCAAATACCAGGCTTCTCGCCTTTGCGGTCGCCGCGGACCTGGTTGATCTGATCGAAAGCTTTGTAGTTTGGCGCGCAGACTTCAACCACGGCGGTCTCACGGTAGACTACCTATCTATTCCAGTCCTCCACCATGCCGTCTCGGGTGCAATGGTCAGGACACTGCTCGATCTTGGCGCGCCGCTTCACACGCCACCCCACGTTGGGCTCAATGCTCTACATGCCGTCTGTCTCCGTTGGACCGACTGCCATACCGCGATCGAGGAACTCGTCCGCCGCGGCGTTGACATAGACGAGGCCACGGCCGGCGGAAGGCAACGCAGCACTCTTATCAACATCCGCCCGCGTCTTCTCGTGAGAACTCCCCAGACTGCTCTGAACTTCGCCTGCAGGCGTCTCAACCTTCCGCACATCAGGGCTCTCTTGAGACTAGGCGCGAACCCTCTGGGCGTGGCTCAGGCATCGAAGACACCGAACTGCGACCACGACAATGGCGAGTTCCGCATGGTTACGCCATTTCACGACCTATTTCTCCCCGACGACCTATCAGAAAGCCTCACTGCGGGCAGAGGCGCTGAACTGCGCAAGACTCTCTACGAGGTCGTTCGTGGGATGCTGGCACATCCCCACGGCCGACGGGCGCTGTCGCTCAGACAAAGCGTCCGTTTCGATACACGGGACGTGGATTCCAAAATCGACCAGAGGTACTGGGTCGAAAGGAGTATCTTGAAGCGTGAGGATTACGGTGAGTTCACCCCCTTTCAACTCTTCTTCATGCGTCCACTGGTAGACGACGAGCGTATCCCCGCGATGATGCTTTCCGTAAGCAAGCCGGAAATCCGACTGCAGATCAACATGACAACACGGCCGTACGGTGTGACGCCTCTCTTGGCCCTCCTGAGCCATCGCTTCGACCACGGCGTCGGCGAGGAAAGCTTCTACCGGCCCCGACTAGTCGAGTGGCTTTTGAAGAACGGCGCCGACCCGAACATAGCCGACAGTGAAGGCTTCACCCCTCTTCACTACGCAGCCTTCTGGCTCGACGACGGAGCCGTCGATTTGCTGTTGGCGTACGGCGCCAGCGTTGAGAACCGCCACTCGGTCCTGCCCACGCCCCTGGAGGTGGCTCTCGGCCGCGTTTATGCAGAAGACCACGGGACGGTCGACCTGCGGGATAGCATATGGAGGCAGATGGTCAGGCTAGTCGAGTGGGACCGTGAGCAAGGACCGGCAGACATGTTTGGCATTCAGTCCTGCATCAAGCGTTGGCAGCCTGGCGGCCCGCTGCCCCTGTGCAGTCTTCCTGGTTTCGAGGTCAAGTTCAGACGCTATGTCTCGAGTGGCGTTTTCTTCTACAAGGAGAGCGGCGATCAGAGCCTGCACGAGGAACTACGGGAAACGGGTCTTGTTCCGGTGTTGGTCCAGCATGCACTCGAGCGCAAAGTGCGCATCTTTGAGGGCCTCTTGCAGGCCAACGGGACCCTCCCTTTGCCCATCCCGAGGTGGTACAACTGGTCTCAAGGTAAGGTCTACAGGAACAGCGTTCTCGACTGGGCGGCCGCGACGGGCCAGCACCAGTATTTCCTCGAGAGGCTCTGGGCAATGGGCGGGATGGAGTTGGTCGGGGACGTCCGCCCCTCGTTCGAGTACAAGACTGTGGGCTGGGGGGAGTCCCGCGGGAACTGGGACCGTTACAAGAGGATGGTCGTTGAACACGCTGTGTACCAATAACGAAGTCTCGCTTTCTGGACAGAGAGGCGGCCGTTTATGTAAGTCTTGTGGTGATGTTGGGGGGTTTTTTTTTTGTTGGCCCTGTCCAAACAGGTTTTTGCCTTCTTGTCTAGTCATGCCTGATGGTGTGTGTGCATTGGATCACTTCTGCTATAAGCCAGGACTCCTTTCGGTGGGAGTTGGAAGCATCAGATCGCCACCTTTCACCATGTGTCATTCTCGTTCGCGCCACAACATCTCGGTAGACGTGCCAGATCAATGCCAAAGTTCGGCATGGGCCACGATCAAGCATTTCAACACGCGATGCTGTGTAAACGCGACGAGACGAGAGGAGCAAGGGTATCACTAGCAGGTCGCCTAACCCTCATCGGCGAATTCAACCCAGACAGAAAGCAGCACCAGCGCGACCTTTTCGACTCCCGTTGTCGCCGCCGTCGCGCCGCCACCCCCCCTCGACATTATTGCTGATCTCGGGAAATACTGGCGAGGCCTGGCACGGCCTTTGTACGATACGTGGCCTTGTTCAGGAAACCTGAGGCCTGAATAGAATGCCTGGACGGTCACTGGGTGTCGTAGATCGGGGTGGCGAGGTGGGTTGCTGTGTTGTTGAAGGGGGCCTCTCTTATCGGCGTGCCTTCATCTACATGTTAGCTACGTGTGCCATGCCCGAATAGAATCAGTTACCAGTTGAGTTCGTTCTCCCGGAGAACCCAGCGACTTTGGTTTGCCATGCTGGTGTGCCAAAAAGCTATGCAGCCAGTCTTCGTTTCCATGTAAGCTCATAGGGCTCACAGTTGAGAAAGGGATTGACAGAACTGTGACATGACGAGCGCCAGCACCCCGACGCGCCGCTCACTTTAAATCAAGTGAAGTAAGTACAGGATCATCATCTCATTACATCGTACTTCTAACAGCTAGTCTACAGTTTCTTCTTCTTCTTCTTCTTCTTCTTCTTCCTTTCCCGTCTATCCCCCTCTATCAGGAACCCCTTCAAACAACCGTCGTGAAGATTTGCATGGTGCCCCTGGTCTCCCACTTGGCCTCGATGCCGTGGGCGATGAAGAAGATGTACCCGGCCCTGACGTCGAACCTCTTCCCGTCGGCCTCCAAGACGCCCTCGCCGTCCGTGACGATGGCCACCGCGGGTCCCTCGCCCGCCTCGATGACCTCGGCCCCGTTCTCGGCGTCCAGGTCCGTCTTGAGCATGTCGAACTCGCGCAGCGGCGGCGGGTACACCGCCGTGCGGCCCCGGGCGCCGCGCGGGCTCGCCTCGGCGGGCAGCAGCACGTCCTCCCTGCCGTGCGCCTTGAAGGTCAGCGTCTGGCTGAAGAGGTCGACGTTGTCGCGGTCGCCGGGCGGGCAGAAGCCCGTGTTGAGGACGTTGTTGGAGCGCGCCATGCACTCGACGATGTCGCCCGACAGGTAGGCGTGGATGCCGTCGGCGGGGATGTAGAGGGCGTCGCCGGCCTCGAGCGTCAGGAAGTTCATGCACAGCAGCGCGACGAGGGTGCCCGGGTCGCCGGCGCCGTACTGCCCCTGCAGGCGGGGCAGCAGGTCGGCGACGTAGGCGTTGTCGCCGAGGTCCCCGCGCGGCGTCTCGGCGAGCGCTCGGGCGGCCTTCTCGACGGCGGCCTCGTCGGCCAGCAGGATGCGGCGCGTCACCTCGCGCAGCGTCTCGTCGGTCCAGGTCGAGGTGCCGTCCGGGACGAAGGCGCGCAGGGCGGGGATGTTGAAGACGGGGGAGATGCGGTCGAGGGGCTTGAAGCCGGCGAAGACCTCGAAGCGTCCGAGGGCGACGGCGATCTCGGGCTTGTGGTTCGAGTCGGTGAAGGCGTCCGGGTCCTGCTCGTGCAGCCGGCTCGCGAGGGACTTGTCGGGGTGGATCTGGAGCGGCAGGGCCTTTGCGATGGAGAGGATCTTGGGCAGATAGGGGAGCTGGGCGTCGAGGTCCCGGACGACCTTGGGCCCGAGCAGCGTCTCCCTGTTGCGGTCGAGGACGTCCCTGAGCAGCTCGCCCGTCTCGAGCACGCGGGCGGGGAAGTCGGGGTAGTCGCCGAACCACATCTCCGAGTAGGCCTCGTCGTCGTCGATCTTGAAGTCGCCGGGCGAGTTCTCGCACAGACGGGCGGCAAGGGAGTCACGGCCCTTGCGACCCCAGCCGTAGTTGTTACATGTGCCGCTCAGCTGGAAGACTGTGCTTTGTGAAGTCATCTTGGATGCTGTTGAGTGTTGTTGTTGTTGCTGTTGTTGCTGTTGTATCGAGTTGTTGTTTATGTGTGTTGGTTCCGGCGGTATTCTGTGTCAAATTGGAAAGCCGGCCAGTGGTGTTTAGGTACTAAAGATAGATTCTAATTGTTCGAGAAGGATTTGAGAAGGTTGTATGTGTTTCCTTGTCTCGTGCTGTCTGCTGTTTTGTATCAACACGGAAAAGGTGACTGATCTGATTCCATGGTTTGGGACATGTCTGGGCAACAGACCAAGTGACTGACGGCCGGTGACGTCGGCTGGGATCGACGCAACAGGGTCGTCATAGAAGACCAAGACACCGGTAGCCGCCCCCTCCGGGATTTACGCCCGGACCCACAGCGATGGGGCTCGGCGGGCCGTGGCGAACGAAAAGCCGGATCAGGCGGTCCGGTGAGCCGGCGGCATTCCCGGAGTGGACGACGCTGTTATTGCCTCGGATTACCTCACTACGCCGCAGTCTGGATAGGTAGTTGGAACTCATTTGCTGTAAAGAGTTGGCTTGGATAGTAGAGATAGGACTAGATGCCATAAAACATAAAATACTGCCTCTCCTGGCGTACGGTGTACCACCCCGACTTACAAGCACTTCATCATCCAACCAGACCCTAAATGTTGCCGAGTTAAAAAGGTGAGAATCGATACTCAGACCTTGGCCGGGTTTCAATTATTGATACGAGTGCACTGCCATCGAGCTGGTGGTGCAATTGTCTCTCAATCGCAATCTCACTCTTTGCTCTCACTCTCACACGTTTTCGTTCACACTCACTCGCTCGCTTACCCACCCCCTGACCAACTCACTCACGCACCGAAAGCTAAGTAAGAGAATGCTTGGGCACATAAGAGACACCAAGGCCATTTCCACGATGCAGCCGAATTACAGTCCACGACCTCACCGCATTTCAATCCAGCCATGCGGCACCGGGAAAGAATCACTTCTCAGTTCACCAACAACAGTCTCAACGAATCGTATTATCATAAAAAGCTATCTCTTACTCGTCACACAGAATCTCGTAAAACTGCGACAGCTCGACGAACCCGAGCCTGGAACCGGGACCATCCGGCCGGCCGACCACCGCGAAACTCTCTTCCGCCCGGAACCCGCCGCCTGACCGGTCGGGCCTCCCGTCGCCCTTGGGACGCGTGTCTCCGCCCTTCCGATACGACGAGGACGGTCCGCCCTTGTCCCGGCTCCAGTCTTTGTCTTTCTCCCTGGCTCCCCGGTCCCGGCCCCGGCCACGAGCATAGCCATTGTCATTGTCCTTGTCGGAGCCGTCGGCATCGTCAGAGTCGTCGGAGCCGCCGCGGTCCCCCCTATCAGAGCGATCGCCATCGCCGCCGTCGCCGTCGGCAGCAGCAGTGAGGACGGACCCCTTTTCGCAAGGAGATTTAAATGCGTCGTGTGGGACGCCCGCGGGCAACTTTGCGCGCGGTGTAGAGCCTGAGGGAGCGCCCGGTCTTGTTGGACTTCTTGCCCTCTCCGGCCCCGGCGGCGTTGCCGGCGTCGCCAGCGTTGGCGGTGGCATTGTTACCCGCACCCGCACCGGCATCCTCTCCGTTGTTGTTGTTGTTGTTGTTGTTGTTGTTGTTGTTGTTCTCGTTACCGGCGGCGGCATCTTCCTCGTTGGCGTTATTGTTGTTGTTGCCACCAGCAGCGGCATCTTCTTCGTTGGCATTGTCGTCGTTGTTGTTGTTGTTGTTGTTGTTGTTGTTGTTGTTGTTGTTGCCGTTGCCTGCGTTCTTCTCATTGCCGGCATTGCCGCCAGCGGCGTCTTCTTCCTCGTTGGCAGCGCCTCCGCCGGCGGCAGCGTTCTCCTCATTGTTGGCGTCGTTGCCGGCGTTGTTGTTATTCTGGTTGCCGCCCTTGGCTTTGGCACCGCCAGCTCCGGCAGCCTGCTGGCCACCACCGCCGCCGCCGCCGCCGCCGCGCTTGCGCTTGCTAGAATCGAAGACGTTGAGGAGACCATCGCGGCTTAGAATGGATGGGGTGCCCTCGGTGCTTTTGCGGTTCAGGGTGGACTGCAGGTGCTGGATGACTTCGCCGCCTCCGTCGTTGGCGCGGCGCTGGCGGCCGTGGGCGACCTCGGACGTGGGGGCCGCGACGACGACGCCTGCCAGGACGGCGATGGCTGCGGTTGAGAACTTCATCTTGAAAGGAAAGGGAGGGTGGGAAGATGGGGGGTTCTGGGAGTGAGTGAGTGAGAATAAAGGAGTGCTTGCGAAAGAGGACAATAAGGGGGAAGGAGAGTAGAAAGCACAGGTGGAAATGATTGACTACTGCCCGAGTAGTGTTTGAAGAGAACGAGACTGGCTCAAAAAGTGAAGCAAAGGAGATGAGAAGCGATGAAGGTGAGGAGCAAGGACTGAAGCAACCCCCATCGTCGGCGGTCAAGACGTCGACTTTTTATATCCCATCTCGTCAGGTCGCCCAGAGCCGTCAAACACCCTCTTTTCCGACGTGGACTCTCCAAGCGTTCGCCCCGTGTCTACGCCTGCTTCCGGTGTTCTTGCGCCAGAGCCCCTCCGGAGTGGAGTGTCCCCTTCATCGCGTGACGGCTGCATACCTACGATCATCATCACATCCCACGGGGGCGGGCGGACGGCTGACGGGCGAGAGAAGCCCTCATGCAACGGGCATCCCGATGGAGCCGGGTCGACACTCTCTAACAGTGGCATGTGCCAGACCGTCGGGAGTCGTCTGGATCGCCAGTCTTCAGTCTCCATCCAGTCTTCAGTCTCCATCCAGTCTTGGTCTCCAGTCTTCAGTCTTCAGTCCAGTCTCCAGTCTTCAGTCTTCAGTCTCCAGTTTCTCTCGACTCTTGGGAGCCCCATTCCCTGACGGAGAGGAAAAGTCTTGGGGACCTGCAAATAGTCTCCTGGGCGTGCCAAGAGTTTTCCCTCACAGATCGACAACGGAATCGCAACCATCCAAAACGTGTGCGACTCTCTTCCCCGCAAAAGTTTCGCAGAGTCGCATCAGTCTCAGGACTTCCGTTGGGTTGTCTCAACTCCTTTGAAGAAGAAAAAAAAAAGGGAAAGGGAGAAGAGAAAGAGGCAAGGACGAAAGTCTTGGCCGGAGGAGGCTCTCCTCGGCGCATATTGTGGATATGGGGGGATTAACACCCTGCGCGAGCTTGGCCGAACGTCCCATTCCCATTCCTATTCTCAAGTGTCCCGTCGCCCGTCTGAAAGAGTGTGGTGATCAACCAGCCATCGAACAAGACGCGCGGTGCGCCAAGAAACATGCCATCAGAGGGACAGCCCCGTCTGGGGTTTCCATGGCTGCCAGTGTCGGTTGGCCCGTTCATCGTCCGGGTTTGCTGCTGCTGCTGGTCCGTCGAAGGGCTCATCCGAAGGGCGGTGAACGTCGTGGGAACGTTCGGTAACACGACCCCGGCGGCCGTCAGCAGTGCGCTGAAACATCGGACGCAACCGTCGGGTACGACCTGTACACACGCACCCAATAGTGAGTAAGTTTCCGTCCACGGTCCAGCCCAGCGCATATGCCGCATTGTTTAGTTACGTTCGTACAAAGAACGAGGGGAGAAACGGGGCCTTCGCCGGGTAGAATAAGCACCAATATGGAACGCGGTAAGCTTGAAAACACGGCAGACGGGGAACCACGGCTCTGGGCCCCGGGGAGGTGTTACAAGACTGGGGGGGGGGTGGATGGCATAGGGAGGGTTGTGGGGGTTTGAGCTGTCTGCCGATCGACAAGGTCTTTTGCCCTCTCTCGAGACTCAGAACTCGTCTAGTTCCAGGTTTCCTCCCGGTTCAGTCTCGGACTCCCAAGAGTTTGAAAATCAAGCGTCAAGCGACAGATGGGGCTCCTGGGCTATTCTTGGACATCAGACTCGGATTCCGTGGTTCTGGATCCAGGATCCGCGATTCCATCTGAGAACCCCGGGAGATCAGGTCTTGGTGCGGCATATTCTTTCTGGTCCGTCGTCATAAGAGTCCCTCATCTTTATGCCGCCATCTTGACGGTTACGAGTCTAAACCTTGAGGGAAACCTAGTGAGTGCGCCCAGAAGAAAACCCCCCCAAAAAGAAGGGGGGGGGGGGGG
>PUHP01000930.1:0-13550 GCA_006783085.1 Colletotrichum shisoi | reverse complement strand
GGGGGGGGGGGGGGGGGGAACGCGGTTTTTGGGTTCGACAGGGATCTCGTCGAGGAGGGGGAAGACAAGACGCGCGAGGTTCGTGGTTGATATTTTTCCTGACACAGAATCATAGCGCGCCGTCCTGCGACCTTGACAACGATCCTCGAACGGACCCCAGAATAAGAAGCAAGGGCAGTGAATTTGCGCATCTCGAGACTAAAAGCGTGCGTCGAATAATGGGGGGTGAGGGTGGTGGGTGCAAGAGGCAGAGGGCTTCTTTTGGGCATACCTTGGTAGCAACAGAAGGGCTCTTCTTGGTGGCAGCGGCCTTCTTCTTGGTGACACCGACGGGCTTCGCGGCCTTGGAACCGGGAGTCGCCTTGGGCTTCTTCGCGTCGGCAGCAATGGTCGTGTTTTGCTTGCGGACGGGAGCCGTGTCGACGACGGGGAAGACGCGGGGCTTGGAGTTGCCGGTCTGGGAGCGGGTTCCTTCGCGGGCCATTTTGACGGTGTTTTGCTGCGTCGCGATAAGATGTTAGTTTACAGAACAGATGCAGCGGATTTACGCGACCGAGACGGATATGTCGCGACGAGAAGAAGACGCGGCGGTTGTGAATGCGCTCGCGAGAGACAGACGACAAGAGGAGGGGGTAGGTGGTGGCGACGGCGATGGCGCGACGAGCGGGAAAAATGGGATAGGACGTGGCGGAGGACTTACGGATGGAGGAACCGGGTGGAGAAGACGACGTGTAAAAGCTTTCTGGAGCTGTAGATTCGAGTTATTGAGATGGATGACGGGCAGAAAGAGGTTTGCGACGAAGAATGGCTGGTTGCGAAAGGTGTTGTTGTGAAGAAGAGAGACGAGAGATGATGGGAGATGGAGGGATGGGGAATATGGTACGTGACGTGGTTTCGCCTTGCAGCGCGAAGGGGGGGCTGCTGATTGAGTGAGCGTGTGTGTGTGAGAAAAACAAGCGGGCTGGCTGGTCATAGGTAGGTAGATAGGTAGGTAAGTAGGTACCTAGGCATAGGGAGGAGGTCACACGGGGCCTGGTGGGAGGAGCGGTGTCGCAGCAGGCCAAGATGGATTGCTCCATGGATTTACGGGCGAAATTGCAGCAAAAAGGATTTTATTTGATCTCGCGACATAACCTACTTATTGAGTGGTTGGACGCCCTGTTTCCTGTTTTAAGGGCGAAACGGCGATGGGAAGGAGATGCGAAGCAGAGGCAGGAAGGAGGTGGTGGAGGAGCGTGAGGACGGGGAACGGGGACTGGGACGGGGATGGGCAGGAGAGGAGAGGAGAGGAGAGGGGGAGCGCGACGAAGGTCTGCTGCTCCTCTCCTCTGGAGGGATGGGCCGCGGATGGGCGACCAGCAGTCTCCAGTTTTCAGTTTTCAGTCTTCCAGTCTTCAGACCGCCACCGACTGGTTAGATAGGTAGGTAGTTAGTTCCTTCTGTTTTTAGTTCATTCATTCGTTATTCTGGACGTTTGGTTTTTGGGTCGGTCTTGGTTTATCAGCCACGAGCAGATCGAAGGTGAGGCAGGTGCAGGCAGGTAGGTAGGTAGGTAGGTGCGTGATGTGATCCTTGGCTTGGTTCAGCAAGCAGTCGCGTAGATGTCGTCCCTTCCCCCAGCAACGCCCCCCAGCTTCTTCTTTTCGACATTTCCCTTCTTGCTCTTCCCCTGCGGTGTAAATTCCTAACTTCCTTCCCTCGTCTCTCCTTCCTCCTACTCTCCCACCCACTCCTCTCCTCCTTCTTTCTCTTTCTGCTCCACCTTCCTTATCACTTCTCTTCCAGACAGTTGTCTAGTATTGTAGATTTCCCCTTTGGTCTCCTCTCCCCCCGTCTCCTCCATTCCGAACTTCCCTAATTGATCTTCCTTCCATCTCATCTTATCTCATCTCGGACCGGAACTATCGGAGTCGTCGCCGCCGGTCCACGCTCTGCATTTAGTCCATTTCCCCTCGGGCCCAGTCCTCCCTCCTACCTTCTTTTCCCTGAGGACATATATTTCGGTTTTCTCCCTCCTGATTATTTTCACTTCTAGGAACACTGCTCTTTTTCGCTCATCATCTCAAGACATCTCGGCAGTCGACGACTCTGCTACCCTTACCATCCAGAGTCACACATCCACAGACAACAGCACACACTGTTGGAAAACTCGACAACGATGTGACTGCCGCATGCCTGAGCACATGTTGGACCGGGACCAAAGGTCGCGCCAACCCTAGACCGAAACCACCAACGGCACGCGACGTTTAGCCCCCAGTCTCTGGTCTTTAGTCTCTCTCCCGTTCCCGAGGCTCGAGCCAGTGCGACGGATCGCGACATGCGCCTAGCGAGTCTGCATCTTTCAACCCAGACGCGAGGCTTCGGCAATTTCCCCTTCGTCTTTATCTTTCTTCAGCGGCTTCCCCCCGCCTGAACCGTGCAGTTCAGGCTTATGCCGCATGACCATGACCATGACCATGACCATGACCATGACCCTGACCAACGCCTTCACCCTTGCCGCGCCCGTTTTTACGTCGAAGGAAAGGAAACCTTCGCCATTTCACTCACATGCTGCACACAAGGCCAAAGATATCCCAAACGATGACGGACGGACGCGATGAAGGGGCAAACGGCTGACCTCCTCATGCCTCGTTGTCACCGCCCTCGGCCAGGTCCCACGAGGGTGGTCCGCCACACGGCGTCGGCGCGCATCTTCAGCATGCTCGCTGCACGAAGGGTCTGTCCATGCGGGAGCGGGAGCCTGGGCCACTGTTACTATTTGCGGCTGGCCGTTGAACACCCGCAACGAACCCCGGGTTTCGCGATAAGCGACTCAATAGTCCAGAGCCACGAGGAATTCATGCGACAACAGTGCTGCATCCCATCTCGTATTATCTCTCAAGAACGACATGGATATTGCACGCGCTACATATGTACGCGGTGCGAGGCCACTATCTAGTTAGGATCTCTCTTTGTCTGTAGAGTGTCTCGTTATCCCCGGTTCTCACTCAACCTTCAGGCAAAGCACTTCCGGCACGCCCCTTACCCCCCGCCTATCGACCCCGGTATTGACGAATGTCCTGGAAGATGCCTTCCAAGTCTTTTTCCAGCTTCTTGTTGCGCTCCACGATGCTGATGGCGTCCCGCATCATTGCCTTGTCGGCCTCCTTGACCATTTTTGCCCGCCTGCTGAGCGTCTTCGTCCGCTGATTGTAACACGACAGCTCCATGACATTGACTGTCGTGACCTTGTTGACCTCGGCCATGTTCACACCCGGCTTCTTTACCATCGCCTCTACCTGTGGCCACTCGGTCTGCAGCTTGACCAGGAGGATGAAACCCTTCGCTACTAGCCGCAACTGATCGACCTGGGCCGCGACTGCAACAGGAAACGATGGTCAGCAATGAGAGACACGTATTTCGGTTTCGTCCACAACGAAGAGGGCTCTTCTCACATTCGTCAACGCTCTCCCTCAGTCTGGCATGTGCGCGTTTGACCTCGGACGATCGTTGCTGCATTGTGGCCACCGTATCGGCCGGCCTTCTCTCCCTTTTCGAGAATCCGACCTTGATGCCGATTGAATTCAGCATCACTCGCCACCATTTCCTCTTTGGAGGCAGTTGTTTCTCGACCGCGCCGTCCCACGCCTTACCCGCGTCTTCGACCTTGATCACTGTTATCTTGCCGGTTCCCTTTTCGTCGCAGAGAGTCGCGTCCGAATCGGACGTCATCGACATCTTGTCCGCCTGAGCCCGTTTTCGGTCCGTCAGTACCGCAGCAGACAAAAACTCGCTCTGATCAACCGCTTGGCTGACTCTGCCAACCAAGTCTCCCTGCTGGATGGCCACCTTGAACAAGGTCAATAGCTCATCATACCACCGCACAGCTTTCGTCATGGTGAAGACAGCCAAGTCAATGTCGAGCTGAAGGGGATCGCGGTCGAGTACCGACGTGTAGTAGATGGCGTTCCAGAGCGGCCCTGTATTCTCCTCGGCGGTCTCTACCCTCCTGCATGCCTCTTTCAGAGCGCGACCACTGGATAAAGAGGCAGCCTTCGTTCCGCACAAGGGATCCGCCAGCTCGTTCTTATTTCGTCAGCTGCAGCACGCACCAAACCAACATTCAGATATGACATACCTTCGTATACTTGAAAAGAAGCTCCTGGATGTCTTTCTGCGCGCTGCCGTTTGCACCCGGCTGCCGGCGGGGATAGCAGTAAAAGTACGTCCCACTGATTCCCCAGCTCGTCCCGCTGCCAATGTTACAAGAAGGACGACAGGTGAAGGAGAAGATGTCGTCCCGGCGCAGTCCACCGCTCGCAATGGACATCTGGTTCACCATACACTCCAGGATATTAACGGCGGCCAAGAAGGTGCATCTTGCAGAGCCCAAATTCTCCAGTGTCGTCCAATTCTGCTTGAATCCGACCTGCGCATCGTCAGTCGGCTTGGGGCCAAAGTGAACCGGCCGCGAGGAGGCTTACTTCGAGCATCACGATCCGCACTGCGTTCTCTGGCAGGCCTGGTCCATCTGCGCGATATGCAGAGGTGACAAGCTCCCAATCGGGTAGTTTTTCGTGTCTTTGGCGGTCCAGGTACTTGGTGAGCGCTGCGAGACAATTCTGACTATCCTCGGGGGTTGCATAGTAGCAGCAAATCAAGTCGAGGCCGAGCTTCTGCTGAGTTTCCTTTGGGCTCATTTTTGTCGCGAGGCGGGATGCGGACGGCAGTGTGAAACCAGGCCAATGTAGCCCGGGGATCTATAGTGTCTGGAAAATTGAGGAGAGCAGATTTGAGGCTGGTATTGTCGATTTGTCGTCAATGTTGAGGCGTGAAACCCAGGTTGATATGTACATGAGCAACCGTAACCGTGATGAGTGTTGCCTACAAAGGTTGGCCTCTCTGCTACTTAGAGTTCCCTCCAAACACACCTTGATTGCACAGTTCTCTGCCACAAGGGAAACCTACAGCCGCGACCAGGAAGGAATAACTTGGTGTTTTCCACAAGGGATGATACAATCGAGAGGCCTCGCTGGCCTGGCACTGCCCGGAAGCCCCGCAAGGGGCGGCGATGACCTGATCTCAACCCATTCATAGATGTCGTGATTTGATACCACGAGATTGCAAACTCGAGTTGGATGCTTGCATGCAGTCTCGCCATCGAAACCTTGATTACGTTGCATGGAAATTATGAAGGATTCGTTTTCCCCGGGCCATTCATAAGGTCACGATGACACAACCAACCGAACACTCAAACGCCTCGTGTGGTCGTTTCCCTTGCCGTGACTCGCCGGGCAACGGAAAGTTATAGACGGATTAGTCAAGGAGATGATGGTCCTTCCGATATACTTCTGGGACACAGGTTTTGGGGGCTGTGTTTTCAGGACCACGGTAACCTTTATACTCTCATCGATGGCCTCGCTGCAAGATCATGCCATCACGGAGGGTAGTTGTCACTTTGTCCGATTCGCCGGCGTACCGGTCCCGGAGAAGGACTCTCCTCAACCCTTAAGTCCGTGACTCGAACTAGACTTTTTTTTTCTTCAATTAACTGGAATTGCCAAGGTTGGCTTCCATCGGTGGTGTGCCGCGGCGGGACCGGGCAGTGCTCCGGGGTCGGCCGGGTCGCCGCAAGCGTAGAACCACACAGTACGTCCGCCGCAGCCAAGGTTGCATTCGCGCCGCGAAGGACTGTATATCATCAGAATAGTAGAAGCACTAGTCAACTTTGCGTCCTGTCAATCATCTTTGTCTGTTAATCTTCATCCACTCTGCATCTCGCGCCTCCATTTCCCTGCATACTTCCACTGCACAACCGCGCCTGACAGGGCCACCACTTGAGCAGCAACACAGACGGTGAACGCCCAGCCGACTCCGATAGCGTTTACCATCGGCATCACAAAGCTCGTGCCACCCGCCGCTAGCAGGCATCGTGCGAGGTTGAGGCTGGCGCTCGCGGCGGCGCTGCGGTCGGGGAACACGTCGATGAGGTACGTCATGACGAGAGACTGCGTCGAGACGGCGGTCCAGCCGGTGACGAAGGTCGATGCGATGGGCACGGCAATGGGCACGTGGCGAGGGAATTGGATCGTCCAGCCGAACGCGACGATGGAGAGGCATTGCAGAAGGGAGAACACGGGGATGAGGCGGAGGCGGGCCCTCTCGATGGGGTATTCCGGGGCTGTGAGGGAGTTGACAGCAGCCTCACCTGTCTCGTTGGCTGCATCTTGCCTTGCTTTTACTCTGCGGTAGTCGATGTCGAGTAATCTTCCCGTGACAAGGGTGCCGATCATGGAGCCCACGCCGTTTGCGATGAAGGTCAAGCCGATGTGGGTGTCGGAGAGGTCGTACCGCGACTTGAAGAGGCTCGACATGGCGGTGATGCTCATCTGCCACACGGCGTAGTATACCGCGAGGAAGAGCAAGATAGGGGCTGCGCGTTTGTCGAAGAGAATGCGTATCGGTCCCGTCACGTCGACTTTCTTTAGCGGCGGTAAAGATATGTCTCTGGATATCCACTTGACCTTGGTGGTTCTCTGATACAGGGTCAGGGGGTGTTTCGCGAACCAGCTTGGAGGAACCCTTGCGCCGTTGGCGACGCTGGACCTGAGCGTCTCGGGGAGCAAGAACGCGAGAAACACGAGAAACACGCCACAGTAGATGGCGAGGAACCAAAAGATACTCCGCCACCCGAGGGTCCCGGCCAGCGCGCCCCCGATGACGGGGCCGACGGCCACGGGAACGAGCAAGCCGGCCTGGAAGACGCCCATGTACCCACCCCGCTCTTCGCGGGTTGTGATGTCGCCGATGACGCCCGAGCCGATGGCGATCGTGCTGGCGCTCCCGGCGCTTTGGAGACATCGCAGGGTGATGAGGGCGGCGTAGTTCCGCGTCTCGGCGAGGCCGACGCACGCGCCGAGGAAGACGGCGAAGGTGCAGCAGTAGGCGACGCGGCGGCCCTTGACGTCGGAGACGGGGCCCCACAGGCTCGGCGCCAGGGCTTGGAAGACGAGGTACGTGGTGACTGTCAGGTTGACCAGCTCGACAGAGACGTTGAGGTCGTCGGCGATGGTGGGGAGTGCTGGGAAGTAGATGTTGGAGGCGAAGCCGGAGACTGTTTGGAAGGTAAGCAGAGTATCTCGGGAGGGTTTATGGGCGGCAGCCAGACATACAAGTAGCTGCTGCTGACACGATGAATATGATGATGCGTTTCTGGCGGATATCGAAAATGCTGTACGGCTCATCGGGCTCGGCCGGGGAGCGGGGGCTTGTTGGTGTGTGGTTGATGCTCATCTTGTCGACTGCGAGTAAACATTGCTTGTATATAGACCACTGATTTGTCTCGTTGGGCAGTTTTATATACGAATAAACCAAACGCACTCGCGAAACCCAGGTCTAGAATCACGTGAAGTTGATTTCCTCATCCGGATTACATGGCGGAGGCGCTTCGGAGTTGAGCCCCACAGCTTCGGAGTTGAAGCTTCTCGCATCCCCTCCCCTACCAACCTTGTCAGCCCCGTCCAGCTCCAAGGCTGTTGGGAGATTGAGACTGATCAAGGGCAACGTCGTCGAAAAACCAATTGAATCTGGAGGAGGCAAGGCGAATTGTGAACGTGATTGGCCCTTCTGTATGTCGGCCATAGAGGCCCGAAAGGGGCCCGGCTTCTTTCTCGCCTTTCGGGGCCGACCACCGATTTAGGTGGGTCACCGGCCCCGGCGATCGGATCCGACAATTAGGCGACGGCTGCGCCAGCTGGCAAGAGACACTTGCCAACTGTCTGCGCAATCAAAACACTCTTTGGGACGGCGGAGGGACATTCCGCTTCTTCCTCTTCCAAGTCAAAAAGTGAATTCATCTTGTCACCTTCAACAACACCGGTCTCACCATTGAACCACGGTGCGCTTCGCCCCCCCCCCCCTGCAACCCCCGTCACCCGATCATGAATCAACGGCACCATGTCGACATTCAACGGACTTGTCGCAGAGTTTCCTGACATACGAAGTGAGTCCCCGAATCCTGGAAGGGGGTACCGCGACGAAGCACTCGCACCATCTATCTATGTGATGACTTGGTGGTATTCCCACTGCAACCCAACGCGGCGTAATGCATCACGGTCTCTGACAAAGCGCTAATCTATTGAAAGTCGACTTCTTTCGGAGCCATGCTGGCCGTCGTCCACCACTCGCGTGCTTCCTGAGCCACATCCACAGCGACCACCTGGCCGGGCTTGAGACGCTGCGCTCCCCCTTTGTCTACTGCTCTGCAGCCACGCGGGAGATGCTGCTCCGTCTCGAGCGCTACCCTTGTCGCCTCAACTATGCCAGAGGCATCCTCGAGGCGCGCGTGCAGACGTACAGGCACCTCAAGAACCTGCTCAAACCGCTGCCCCTGGAAACCCCCACCACCTTGGAGCTTGCGCCCGGCAGCCACATCCAGGTCACTCTGTTGGACGCGAACCACTGCCCCGGCGCCGTCATGTTCCTCATCGAGGACTTGCATCGCGCCATTCTCTACACGGGCGACGTCCGGAGCGAACCCTGGTTCGTCAACTCCATGGCGAGAAACCCGGCCGTCATCGAGTACACCTCGGGCATCAGGACTCTCGATAAGATCTATCTCGACACCTCCTTTTTAAAGAACGTACCGTTCCAGACCAAGGCTGAGGGGATTGCAGAGCTGCTCCGGAAAGTGGCTTCATACCCCAATGACACCGTCTTCCACATCCAAGCCTGGACCTACGGGTACGAACAGGTGTGGATCGCCTTGTCCAAGGCTCTAAGGTCCCGGATCCACGTCGACGATTACAAGATGCGCATATTCTCCGCCTTGACCGTCAAGACATCCAATGACCGCTTCGGTTCGTCCGTTCATCTGTGTCCCGAGGCCCCTGCTCTGGCCGGCTATGTCTGTGGAAACACCCCTCACCCAGGGTGTCTCACCAGAGACGAGCACGTTCGCCTGCACAGTTGCGAAAGGGGCAACTTCTGCAGTGTCGTCCGGAATGCTAGCGTCGTATCCATACAACCAGTGGTGGCGCATCTCGGAGGCGGCGCAGATGTCGCTGAAGTCGGCGTCGGCGGGGGCGGGGATGACCTGGAACGCGATGCGGAACTCGACCCCCTGTCGGTGGAAGAAATGAAGGCGGCGCTGAAGCTGATCCACGAGACGACGGGCATCTCGGCGGATGCAAAGTCCAGGCTTCTCGGGTTCCTGGAGGCCGGTGCCCAAACCGGCCGAAACGTGTCGTTGGACCTGGACATGGCGGCCTTTGGGGAGAAGAACGAGGCGGCCATATTGGATGCCTTTCAGGCGATCGGCCAGAGGAAAAGAAACGTGAACGAGGAAACGGCCAGTTCTGCGAGCGATCCGGCCGATCCGTTGCCGAAAGTCATCACGTTCCCCTACTCTCGGCATTCGTCGTATCCAGAACTATGTGACTTGGTTCGGGCGTTTCGCCCCAAGGATGTCTGGCCCTGCACGGTGAATACTGCCGAGTGGCTTAGGAATGGCACTTCCATCCGGTCTCTTTTTGGAAGCTACTGTTCCGGAGACACATTCGCTCACGATATTGAAATGGGGGAAATAGCCCATGATGGTGCAGAGATTCTCGAGCAGACAGAGTCCCAAGACATTGACAGCAGTCAATCGTCCGCACTTGGAGCCGAATCCACAACACTGCCCCCCTTACGGCGTCATCAAGTCATTGAGATTGGCACAGCCGGTGTCGGGATCGGCACGACGATCAGAGAGACCAACGGCGAGTCCGCTGTGCCTCAAATCTCCCTAGAAGAACCATGGAGAGTTGACTGTCATGGCAGAGAGGCCCGGGGCGCGCGGGACTCGTCTGTATCTCACATCTTCACGAAGCACGTCCACCCATCTGCAGCTGCTTCACGCACGCGAACCGATGCCTATATAAACATGGCAAGAAACGTCCTCGGGGGCGAATGGACGCCGATCGGCCTGCTCTCTACGGTTGATCACCATACGGCACCGGACAAAGACCTGGGGATAGTCTGAAGCCGTTCGATGTGTTGTGGCACGCATGCATGTCTTCACCTATGACATGGACATAGAGTCTGTGACGACTCTGCAAGAGAGATGATGATTTATCATTGAAGATCCGGCTCTTACTCAAGAACGAGCCACGGGAAGCTAAAAAGAAAATGGCAGATGGAGGCTCACAGCGCTGCTGTGATGTAGCCTTTGCAATCTTTGGTAGCAACGCAAGCGGCGTGTCAGTGGAAATGCTGTTCGCCGATCTGCTGCGGCCGCAAGGCTCCGGCCTCAGACACACCCCATTTTCCGTCGATATACTGCCGCAGACTCTTCCCCCAGAACGCGAGCGGCACAGCAACGCCTCCGACGATCAACAGAATGGCGCCCAGCTCGAAGTTGGCGCCCAGGTAGCCCTGCGAATCGAGCCACGGCGTGACGGCGTAGCTCGTGGCGAAGCTCAGCATGTAGCCGGCGCCCCCGACGATGATCATGGCGGGCGCCGCCCAGCGAGGGAACGCCTCGGTGACCCAGAGCGTCGAGGCGATGCCGTACGAGGCGGCGCTGAAGGCGTTGATGAGATAGGACACAAAGATCCAGATAAAGCTCCACTTGTGATGCACCGTCAGCCCGTACAGGAAGACGCTGCCGGCGGCGGCGAGGACCGGCGGCAGGAAGGCGATGAGGTAGTGCTCGGCGTCCCGGATGCCGCCGTTGCGGAGCGTCAGGCGGCGGGCCACGCGGGACGTCAGGATGGTCGATACGGGCCAGGCGAGCAGGGAGCCGATGGCCGAGACGGGGTTGACCATGGAGATGACGCGCTCGGGGAGGTTGTAGGGCGGCTGGGACATGACGACGGCGTACGTCTCGCCGATGAAGAGCATGGCGCCGAAGTTGAGGGCGTTGAGGATGGCGACCCAGAAGACGAGCGGGTTGCAGGCGCAGAGCATCGTCTGGACGTAGCACGTCCACATCTCCCGGAAGCCCGCGCCGGTCTTTCGGACACCCCACCGTCGGACCATGCCCTGCCACAGCGTCTCGGGGACCACGGGCACGGCTTGACCAGTGGCGGTGGCGGTGACGGTGGCAGCGGAGGTAGAGCCAGAGGCGGAGTCTTCGTAGACCTTGTTGCCGGGTATCTGTTCCCAGTCGTCGTACGTCCGGACCTTTTCCGAGCCGCCCTGCACGAGGATGCGGCCATCGAACGCAACGGCCGGCCGGACGAAATACGTCTCGGGGAGGAAGAAGAAGGCGCACACGAAGACGGCGAGGCAGGGGCCGACCCAGGCGGCGTAGAAGCCTCTCCATCCGGGGCTTGAGAGAGGCGTGACGCTGGGCAGGGACAAGAGGGCGCCGCCGAGGCCGATGCTCCAGAACATGCCGAGGGCGTTGGGACGCTCATCGATGAAGGTGAGGTCAATGACGATGAGTATCGACTGCGGTATGAGGTGTCGTCAGTCTGAACCTTGGCACCGAGCGAGGGAGAAAGTGGGATGACCCAAAAAAAAAAGCACTTACAGCACTCAGGCTCAGTCCCGCCGAGAAGCCTTGCAAACTCAACGCTCCGAGGAGTTGGTAGAAGCCCGAAGCATTCGCCGCCAGTACGGTGGCGAGGGTCAAGCAGCAAGAAGCGAGCAGGAAGACGGGGCGTCTTCCGACAGCCACCGAGAGGGGGATCCAGAGAAAGGCGCCGAGGCCGAGAGAGAGCGTGCTCGGCGTCGAGACGAGGATGTTGAGCGGGAACTTGTCGACTTGCTTTGAGAGAAAGTGAGCTAGCTACCTTACCATCCAGACCTTCTTCCCGCGGACTACACTCGGGGTAGACGTACGTTGCCGTTGAACTCGGCAGCAAAGGAGCGATACATCAGGGTGGCTGCCTGCGTCTCCATCATG
Source organism: Colletotrichum shisoi (assembly GCA_006783085.1). Taxonomy (NCBI): domain Eukaryota; kingdom Fungi; phylum Ascomycota; class Sordariomycetes; order Glomerellales; family Glomerellaceae; genus Colletotrichum; species Colletotrichum shisoi. The sequence continues at coordinate 1,681 of PUHP01000930.1, read as the reverse complement.
GAGACGATGGAGTACAGCACGAGGACGCCCACGGCGAGGAGACGCCTCGTCAGGCTCCAGGTCAGAGGATCGTACGGCGACGTGCTGGGCATGGGCAGCTTGAGCGTCTGTCCGTCGGACGTGATGAGGTAGATGCTGCCGGAGAGGTCGGCCGAGGCGGGGCGGTCGCCGGTGCGGCTGCCGGCGCGACTCATTGTGGGGGAGTTGAGTTGTAAGGGACCAACACCTAAAGATAGCAGGAGAAAAGAAGAAGAATGTGATGCCAAGAACACCCAGAAGGAGGGAGATGGAAAGAGTGGGATGGAAGTGAGCGAGCGTGCGAGCGGGACGGACGTGATTACAACACGATGCGGATTTCGTCAAACCAGAGATGGCCGGTGTGCTACCAGAACAGCCCGACGAAGTCTTATCCCCAAGGAACCGAAGCTGGCGTGACGGGAGGACCAGGCTCCCCCCCCCCTTTTTTTAAAAGAATCTTGAGTTCCGGTGACATGTGGTCCGGGAGGAGGGAGACAGACAACCTTGGGGCTACCACAGAGGACTTGGCGCGGGAAGTTCTGCCCATCTGGGAGGGAATGGGAATGGTTGCACGGCATGCTCGATGATTTGGCCATCGACCGCGACAATCAATAAACTATTCGGGAGGGGGGTTGTCTACAAAGTCTACTTTGACGAATACAGCACGGTACAACGGGCCAAGAAAAGGCAACGATCGAAGCAAAGCAAGGACCGGGTTTACTGGGTGTACCGGTGAGTTCCTATGTAGGTAGGGCTGACATCTCGCCGCGCTGGCCTTGCCACCAGCTCGTATGAAACCGACGCCATGACCTTCTGCCCGCGGACGGCGGATGCTTTAGTTTTTTTTTTTCACGGGGATGCCCCTTGACGGACGGCTGTTTATGGAGAGAAGGAATGAGAGAGAGAGAGAGAGAGAGAGAGAGAGAGAGAGAGAGAGAGAGAGAGAGAGAGAGAGGAAGAAAGCACGGATGGTGCCGAAAGGCAGATCCCAGCCCCGTTTCGTTCCTCTCTGAAATGACTACGGAGCGCCGCTCCTCATCTTCCATCTAATCATTTTTCGAGTGTGCCCCCCCAGCAAGCAAACAGCGTTCCCGCCAGACACAACCTCAGCCCGCCAAGACCGTTTCAAGCGGAAGTTTATTGACGGTGTTTTGGGCGATTCGGGCCCAGCCAGGCAGGCCTGTGACGATGTACGGAGTAGTTAGTCCAGAACACCAGTTACAGATAGATGGCTGAGGGCTGAGCTGTCCTTGGTCAGAGGCTCGCGTTGCCCTGGTCTCGAGACTTTGGAACTCTGTTTGACGACGCCGACCTGCTTGATCGGCCGATGGAAGACGTCTTCTGCCCATTCAGCTCCCTCTCCCCCCCCACGTGCCGTTTTTCGCTCCTCTCCGTCCCAATTCCAGCAAAACAACACGGTTACGATCTACACCCGCATCGTCCTCCTTGGAGGGGGGACCGACCCCTTATTCTTACCGGGGGTCACCCGTCCACGTCTCTACACCATCTTCTATTTCGACCTCAATCTTCTCTTCCTCTCTTCCTCTCTCTCGCTCTCTCTCTCACTCTCTCACTCACTCACTCACTCACTCACTCACTCACTCACTCACTCACTCACTCACTCACTCACTCACTCACTCACTCACTCACTCACTCACTCACT